>LPNX010058937.1:516473-552276 GCA_001517045.1 Pseudotsuga menziesii
AATATTGATATTGGTATTTAATTTTATTATTATGTTATATATATATATATTTTTATATAACATAAATAAAATCCATCAACTCCAACTTTCAACTCGAGGAACTCTAAACTCTTTCAAATGCTTGCTTTTTACAATTTAGGATTGATGTGATGGCTATTAGTTAAATTATTGGGATTATTATGAATTACCTCCCATACAATAGTTGATAGATTAAGAATCATTTCTGATTTAAATAAATATAACAATATATGATTAAATGACAATCTCATAATGTATGGTTATGTCCATTTACAAGAGGCATAAAAACAATTTATCATAAAATTTATTAAAGATTTTATCATAATATGTATTGGTTAAAAATGAGGACCCCCTTGAAAGGATGTGGCTCCCCTAATTTTAAGATGTTAATTAACATTAAGGACACAATCAACTTAATACCCGTCCCTCATGAAATCCATGGGAGGAATTCCATTTGTCAAATTTGAAATAAGGTAAGGCATGTAGGTCAAATTGACTTTAAGATGCACAGGGGAGCCTTTTCACTCCCTTGTGCCTCAAGCTCCCTCCCATTCATTCTAACATCTTGGTATGTGCTCCTTTATGGCATCTATGCACATGAATTCAACAATAGATGTGGGATATTTCAGGGGCACCTACTAATGTTTGATGATAATTTCAATGAAGTGGAGTGGTTTTCGATCCAATTTGGTAGCCTTTGGTCACTAGATATGGATACCCTATGGAACTATACAATAGATAGAGGTAAGAATCCATGGTCTAAGTCATTTGGTTTTTTGCTTTTGTAGTATTACTAGTTCCGAGTTCTTATGTTAGGCATGGCCGAGGAGAATGTAAAACGCTTATTTACCTATAGTAGCATGGGGATTCATCCTTTGGGGATTCAAACTTATCTTTCCATCTATAAATTAATTTCCTTAAAGCATTTGTTGGAGGATTTTGTAGAGTACAAGAGGTTGCATTTTGGGTTTTTTTCCCTTTTTTTTTAGCTTTGAAATGAGCAACTCCTCAGAATCTAGTTAGATGAGAGGGGACAAGAGAAATTAAGAAAATTCTTAGGTGAATGAATGATTAAGTGGAAGGAATACGAAAAGTAATTGAATACTTCAACATTCATTTGGAAAAATAAGAAATCAAGAAAGAGGACATGGAGAACAATGATAGAACATGGCAAAAAAAATGACAAATTAGACAATGATACTGCAACACATCATAATATAATTCTAGTATTTTTTCATTATTCTTAATCTTACATAGGCTAGCCACCAATTTATATTATTTCTAAGCACATTGAGGAGGAAACGGTCTAGCAAATAACCATGGCCGTGATAAAGCAATCTCATTCTCAACATGTTCAAGAGCTTGATCCACATGAGTAGTTAATGGAAGAAGCCCATAGTCACAATTATAATATTTATTAATATGCGAAATCCAATCCTCCACACCAAAAAGGATATGCACTCTATATAAAATATATATTTCCATAGATCATGCTTTTATATAAGCTTCCATTCCTCCTTATCGACTAATTCCTTCCAAAAAAAATCCTCTTTTGGTCTACTCAAATTTTCCCATTCAACTAATTGCACTTCATTATTTCTTCAACTAATTGCACCTCCTTATTCCTTTTCCAATTAAAATAAAGTTTTAATAGATTACTTAAAATATTTTTAGGATAAATTTTAAAGAAAATCCATACCTAAGAATTACTTTGAGGATACTCTTAACTAGAATCAACCTCTTTTTCATGGGAACTCATCAATTGGTCTCGAGGATTTTATGTTGTGTTGGATTTTTTCAAAACTGTCACAGAATAATCTCCAAAAATTTTAGTATGAAGAATTTTTTTTCCTTAACTAACAAATTCCAATTACCAGCTTGATACAAGTTGTAAATGTTGTAAATGGAAACCTAAGTAGTTCAATTTATCTTCAAAAAATTTAAGAATGAAGAATGAGAGAAGGAAACTTCTACATCACATTTTTTTTTGAGATTGAGTGATTAAGGTTGATTTCAAATATAATTTACTATCAATTGACATCCATACAATATCTTTACAAAAGAGTAGAATATATTTTCACTTTTAGTATGAGTCATTTCCTCAAAAGAAGATGTCCTTAGATAGGTTATATTAACTTCAATAGCTATCTTAATCATTTGAAGATTCTTTTCCATATTCTCTACAAAAATAAGACCTCTAAATCCTCTACCTTAATGGGGAAAAGGCAAGGTAAATACGAAAAATTGTGCCTAAAAAAACCCATAAATATACCTAAATAAAATGCTATAACTTAACATTATTTGAAAATTAATTTATAACAGATATAACTTTTATAATTATGTTGATAGGCATTTAGATATTATCTCATATTTTGGACTTGCTTGAGCAGATAAAAAAGATTAACCCAAGCGTAACAAGTGTATAACAGGGATTCATTTTGTAGTCGTCGTATCTTTTTTTGCTTAAATGCATCTTGATTAATATATAAATAAGCTTTAGGGGTGGCAGGTGCAGGGGGGATCCTTCTGGATCCCAGAGGATATATTGAACAAACCTTCGCTTGGGGTCTTGGCTATAGGATCAATAATGAGGCTGAGTGGTTGGCTCTCCTTCAGGGAATGGAAATTCTAGCCAGCAAAGACCTCTCCAGGATCGCGATTTTTGGAGATTCTCTACATGTCATATATAAAATGATTAATGGATACACCACTGGCTCTATAAAATGTCGTCGAATGCATGACAAAATCACTCCTCTCATGTCCAAGCGCTATGAATTCTTCCACATCCTTCGCACAAACAACTCAGCTGCTGATGCCTTGGCGAACATGGGGGCCTCCCTACCCCAAGGTCAATTTTGCCTAAATGGCCAAGTCCCTCACCTCAAACCTATTCCTTAATGGATCCTTGGGACTCAAGTTTATATCCCCATTGTTTAATTTTCTTCTTCAAGGATATCCACAAAGGGTCTAATGTTTCTTCTAAAGACCCCAAGGACTTACACATCCCTTATCACTCCATCCCTCCTCACCCTTATCACTACATCCCTCCTCACTCCACTACCTCATGCCCTCCACTCTCCGCTGGCATCAACTACATGGACACTCGTGAAGGATCTCCAGCCTTAATGAGCTGTCCTGACTCTCTTCATCCTCCCGCTGCATGGCTCCATCACTGCACCTACCTTCCCTCGATCCTTGTAGGTTTTAATGCTCACCTTTGTTGGGTTTATTGCTCCTACCCCTCGCATGCTCCGAGTCTTATAGCTCCCTTCGTTATGTCTTCTCCTCAAAGTCGTCCTCACCCTCATTTTTCTCTTGGCAATGGCTCTGTTCGCTATGTGATTTCTCCAGAAATATTTCTGTTGGATGTCATTACAGGGGTCGATGAAGGATGGTTGTAGGAAATCCCGTGGGAAACTCTTCCTCTCACTAGAGTTTTCGTGAAGGAAAGACTGGCTCTCGCCGCTTTCTCCACCTGTTTATGCACTACCCATTCCGGTGTTTCTCTGTGGTTTTTGAATATTGGTTCAGGGATCAGCCTCTCCATTGACGACCAGTCCTTCATAGCAGGTAGTAATTCAATTTTGGGCTGTCACTATTCATGGTGGAAAGAAGGTGCAGTCGGCACTCTCTCCTGCCGAAACAAGAAAGACTGTGACTCCCTCATGCAGGAACTCAACACCCTTAAATTGATCCTTGGTGGTCTCTCTATCGACGAGTAGGCTCAAGTGTTTGTTGGTGCAGTTCGTGCTCTCCACAACAATTTCTCTAGAATTGAAATTTCTCCTAGACAAGGCAGAATGGCGCAGGCAAACGAGAATGTTGGGATAGCAGAATTGAAGAAAAATCTCAGGCGTTTATATGAAATGATGGCCATTGGCATTATGGACAACAAGGAAATTGCTCAGGAGGTTAAGAGTATGGGGGAAGTGGTCAGCTACACTTCTTACCAGATTAGTAACCATGACTCCAGGATTGATGACACTGAAAGCATCCTTAGGGAAATGATGGGCAAGGTGGACAGAATCCAAGAATACCTCCAGCGCTTGGTAAGCATGAACCAAAACAGCAAGGCTTTTGAAACTCTAGCAGCAGCAGCGCACCCCATGGAGGAATCGGTTGTTCAACCTATGAAGCCCCCAGACAATCCTTAATGGTTTATTAAGTTTTTATGTTTTATTGTCTTTTACATTGTCAACAGTTTATAAGGGTATACACTACCCTAGGCATTAGATGTTTTGTAAAGACTCTCTGTGGAGCTCTTTGGTCATCCCCATGGACCAGTTTTGATTTCTCCATTTTTGAACTGCAAGAACTCTCTGTTCCCGCTTTTTCTATGTAATGAATGGCTGTGCACAGCCTGTTTTATATAAACCTTTTAAAGTTTATGTTATATATATAAGCTTTAATTAAATGGTGGTTAAAGAAACTAGTAACAAATTGTTTTTGTTTTTTCATATCATTTATTTATTTATTAAATGGTATTTGTTTTGTGCCTATATTAACTCTAACAATATGGTATAAATAATGGATATAAAATTATATATTTTAGGCTTTATTTAACATTCAATTATTTTCACAAAACTAAATGGTTGATTATGACTATCCACAACCACTTTACTTATAGCTATACTAATATATGAATAAAAACACAGAATTCCCTACAATAAGTTGTTCATTACATTAAATAAAATTAATTATAAATATTCTATTGTTTAAGAAACATCTGTTTAAAAAAATCTCAGATTTTTTTCTATTTCTATTGAAATTTCCATTAATTTAAAATATTATATTCTAAATCTCTAACATTATTTCTTATATATATATGAAATTAAATAACTTGTATTGACTTTCCTTTCCCTTAAATACTTGAAAATCAACATGATTGTAATACCTTGAACTTCCTAGATAAATAAAAAGTATTTGAAATATATGGGACAAAATTAATGTAAGGCCATTAGTTGTGATTATATTATTATTTTTTAACATAAAACATTAAGGAAAGATAATTAGTGTAGGCCCGTTAGCTGTGATTATATTAAAAATAATTTCTTAAGATTTTATTATTATTAAATATAGTAGTGTACATGATGGAACTTGGGGTTTGGATAATGAATGACTAGTGGAAAACCATTCAATTAAAAATGTGAGTGTATTCATATATATATATATATATATGTATACGGGAAAACGCTCCTCCCTTGTTTTAACATAAGGGTTAGAGGGATTTTATGCGTCGAAAGCATGATATAGTAGGTTTGGTTATAAATAATTGGATTTTGTTTTTTGTTGGAGGATGAGTAGTTATGGATTAAATAAGGATAATTTGTTTGAATAATAGGTATTAATTGTAATTATGAAGTTAATAAAGAATGTAGGTTTTTTTATTATAAATTAATTGAGTCATGAATGTTTTATGCTTAGGTTGGACTTATTAGGTTTTTTTTTATTGAGTTGTTCTTTGATCTAACTAAATTAGCAAGGGTTTTGAGATGTTGATTGTTCTTTGTCTTATTTAGTATTTTTTTGGGGTTTCAAATGTAAGTGTACCACAACAATGAAAGTGAGGCACCCCACTATCACATAAATGTACCAAGCATTACCAAAAGAGGGAATAGAGGGGAAGAATAACCTACTTGATTGTTGAAGTTAACAAAGAACTTGAAGGGAAGAAATAAAGGAGGGAAAATAATCATTATATTAATGATTAAATTTAAATTTAATGTTAACATATGGACATGGTTAATTCAAGAAGCACTTCAATTAGGTTTAAAGGGTTTAAAGCAGTAAGAAAAAAAATATAGAAACTAGGATGAAATATGGTTTCTCTTGCTAATTAATTATGTTTTCTATCTATTGAAACAAAAGGAAACTAAACAAATTTAAAAGGGGGAAATAGGAAGTGTGCTACATGGGAAGAGAAGACCTAAATTACTTTTGTGGAGAGATAAAAGACTTAAGATTCTCACAATGCTCTTGACTAATTATTCTTCCTACAAAAAAAAACTTGGAAAATGTCTCCCAAAACAAAACAATATCTAATACAAGATATACAATGTAAATAATACAAAATACATTACCCAATATGGAAGATCAAGTTTCTCCTTAGTTATGAGGTTCTCTCCCTATGGATAGTGTGCTAGAAACATTCTTTGAGGTGTGGTTGAAAAGAATACAAGGAAATGCTAAGGATATAGCCAAGAAACTCCAAGCAAAAGTAATTGATTAAAAAACATAGATGAACCAAACCGGTGGAAAGATTATACCTATGAGGGAAATCCTTTAGTTAGTAGAGGGTTGAAGGAGACAATGGGTCCAAGCATTCCAAGAGCTTGAAAAAGATATTAGAGAGTTCTGATTGACAAATTTGACAAAGTTTCGATGCTTTAGAGAGTTGAAGAGAAGGCCTATAACAAAGAAAAAATAATGATACTTATAGACAATGGAACTACACATGGGAATCAAGGAAACACTAACTAACAATTGGGAAAAATCCTCAAATAATAGGCACTAATTTGAAAGATTGACTAAATAAATGCTAATTTACTGGGAAGATTGCAAGCTTTTGTGAGTTTTGAGGTCTCTAGTCATTGGGTTAGGATAATATGCAGGAGATATTCATAGATATGTATCAAGAAATCAATGGATTGAGAAAGGGTGGGGGTATCATATTTTAACTTGGTAAACCCTTATGTGCACCCTCAATGGATCTAAGAACAATGAATTCATATCAAATCAAGGAAAAGATTTGTCAATTTGCATTTTTTGAAACCCTATTTCGCCCAATTTCAATGGGGTAAACTTTTTTCACTCTAAAAATTGTCAAATTATTATATAAACTACATAAAATCCTTAGAAATTGAAATATTTTTAGAAAAATATTGCCAAATATTTTATAGTTGACATTTTAAAAATTGGTAAGATTCACCAAGCTTTATACACTTTTAAATAAGTATGGATCCTTAAAATTTTCCATGTATGAAATGAATATTTAACTAACCAAGGGATCAAATATAAGCACACATAAGGGATCTCTTCTCCTCCACTCAACAATTCAACTTGCAAGCTGTCATTTGACTAAAAATAATGATCAACCAACTTTGAACATAAACAATTTCCCAAACTATATTTAGAATCATTTTTTGTATGCATTCAACCTCTAAATAGACTTTCTCCATGAATCAATCATGAAATGTTCCAATTGCTTTCATATTTAGTCACTAAAATAGATCAACCACTGCCCCTTGATTTGAAAACAATTAAACTTCCCAATAATAGTTTCCAACTTTCACATCAAAAACTATCCATACAACATCCATCTTTGATATGAAATTTCCTACTAACAAGGAATCCTTCCAACTATTCCATCAACATTAATCTAATATATCAAATGCTTGCCCCTTCACTCCTATCAACAATATGTATGACCTAGTCGATGTCATATTAGTCCATTATCCTCAATCAACATGTTTTGGTTTATTCTCCTTTATTCAACTTTCCTAGTCGATCTTTCTTAGTTTTATCTACCTAGCCAATTCTTACTTTGATTTAATTTTTGAATTGATATCACTACCTAATATGACTATGTAAAAATTTATAGTATTTATATAAAAATATACTTGTTAAATTTTTTTTAGTGTTTTATATAGATATAATAATTTCTTAACTCTAAAAGATAGCTAAGTTGGTTCATCCCTTTATGCTAAGGGATAATGTCTATAGAAGTTATAGGATCCATTCCTACTAAACCCAATAAGGTTTCCAACTATGGTATCATCTAACAATTAATATCACCATCCATTTGAAAACATGGGAAAGAGGGAGAAATCCACATAATGACGCTACTTTCCTTATTCTTTGCTTAAGTGCATGAAGTTTTTTTTCAGAAGAAAAAACATTTTGCTTGCTATTCTCATTGATTCAAAGAAAAATAAATTACATATCAGTTTATCTAACGCCCAGACATATACCAAAATCTTATTCTTTAGGTTCTTTACCAACAACCAAGCAAAAAAGAAACCACAATCCTCACTAACAGACTACTTCCTTCCCCCAAAAGAAAGGGGCCATCAAGTTTCATAAACTTCCAAACTATGCAAAATCAAGACAACAGTTCCTTCACTATGGATTTGTCTCTCCATAGTTTTTTGAAAGAAAAAAAGACCTGCTTTAAGTTTGACCGCCTTTTTTGAGAGGAGATTCGTCTTCATATTGGAAAATCTAAAGATGTGCTTGAAAGAGATCCGAGAGAAAAATCTTATCAATGATTTCACCCTCTAGCACCATTGCTTAAGTTGAATAATTTGTAAAATGAAATTGCAGTTGATCCATTCAATGATTACTTTTGAGTCACCAAATATACATATATAAGAAATACTAACAAGAGCAACAAACTGCAATAAACCCCAAAGACTCAAAATTTCTACCTTAGTATTACTTCCAGTCCTTCCACCCATCCTTAAATTAAAGTAATGATCCTTATAGAATAAGAACCATACCACATCCACATAAGTTATTTGAAGAGGCACCATAACAAATCCAACAGCTGATAAGGAATATAAATATGGAGCATACAAAACCTTTGACTTCTTAGTTTGCTTCATTCTCATGTAGTCTTTGAAGAGGCTTATACCTTTTAAACCACAAAACATGACATTTGGAGAAATGCTATGAAATATTGCCTTATTCCTCATGTTCCAGAATGATCAAGATATAAAGATAGGAAGAAGTTTGTAAGAAACTGATACTTGGAACCATAGTCTAAAAATTTCCTCCAAATTGGCATCCCCCTAAGCAGAGCTGAAACATAACAAATCCTTGACAAATTTCCAAACCTTTCTGCTGAAATAACACTCTACAAAAATATGGACAACAGAATCAATATATTTTTTGCACATGATATAAAATCTCGAACCCTGCCAACCTTTCTTCATAAGATTTTTCCAGGTTAAAATCTTGTTTTTCAAAGACAACCACCAAAAACATTTAAAATCTTGAGGAATACTCCACTTCCAAAGCTTTCCATACCACCAACTGATATCATCCTTTTTCCAACTAAAATCAACTGCTTCATAGGTCAACTTTGTTGTAATGTTACCATATTTTCTATTCCAAATCCAAGCCACTTTGTCCTCCTTAGTGTTAAGTCTGATTCATGCAATATTTAAAGCACTTATATAATTATCCCATAGAACAACCCATCTACATGTAAGTCCCACATCTTTAGAAGTGAACCAGTATCCACCTTTAGGAATGGCCCATTCAAGTCTCTTGATATGGTCAAGGGTCTTTAGACCAATCCTCTCTAAATGATCTAAAATTTGTTGAGGTAGGGAAAAGTGACCTTTATCGCCAATAAAAGGGTCAATCCCATTGTAGACATTTTTCCCATTCGAATGTCTCAGGTGATCCCCTTCTTTATCCAGTGAAAAACCATGAGAAAACAATTCCAAATAATTGAAGCACCTTTTGGATCAAATTCTGAACCAACCAATGACACATAGATTCCTCAAATATTTAGTTTTCATCACTAAAATCCACAAACCTTTATCAAAGAGACATCTCCACAAGAATTTGAAACATAAGGCTTTATTAAAACTTGACAAGTTTTTAATACCCCATCCACCCATTGACAAGTTTCTTTCATTTCCAAACCATGCCATAAAAAGTGGAAGTTTTTTTCTCTTATAATGTTTATAATAGACTTCGACAATAAAATGAGAGAGAACCAAAATACAAGAATGCTTAACATATCAACCTTAATTAAAGTAAGCCCTCCTCCGAGAGAAAGAAACCCAAAGGACCTATTTTCTATTCTTCTTTCAATCTTTTTCACTAACCATAACCAACCCACCACTCTGTACTTGTTCAATTTCAAAACAAAACATAGATATCTAAATCCTTCTTCAAGATGACCAAATTTAAACTAGAATAAACTCTTGAAATTAGCTAAAATATCATCTGGGACATTATAAAAATAAATAATGGATTTTTCAGCACTAATGTCCATTCCTGTAGCATTACAGAAAATAGCCAATATTTCATGCAAATACTTCCATTCTTTTATGTTTGCATGCCCAAAAAAAATCACATCATGTACAAAAAGCAAATGAGTGATTTTAACAATTGAAGAAAACTTGATACCTATAAAATGACCATCCTTACAAGATTTTCAGACCAATCTGTTGAGACCTTCAATCATCAAAAGAAAAAGAAAGGGAGTCAATGGGTATCCCTGCCTTAACCCTTTGGAAGTTCAAAAAACGTTTGTAGGAGATCCATTTATCAACACAACAAAATTTGCAGATGAAACACAAGCCATTATCCAATTTGCCACTTCAATAGGTAAACCAATCTGAATCAAAACCAACCTTAGAAAATCCCAATTAACCTTATCATAAGCCTTATCCAGGTTAGTTTTCATCACATTTGAACTGATAATTTTTGTCTTGGCAATATGCAATCATTCTCGAGTAACCCCTATAGTATCCAAAATTTATAAGTTAGACATAAAGCCAAATTGTTCCTTAGATACAACCTCAGATAACTTTGGATTTATCCTTTCAATAATCACTTTAGTCACCATCTTATAGACCAAATTGCATAGAGAAATTGACCTAAAATCGGAAAATTTTTAGGGTTATCCTTTTTTGGGATAAGAGTAATGAAAGTAGAGTTCAGGTTCCTTGGAATAAAACCCTCTCTTCTAGAAAATTTAGCAACCTCCAACAATTTCCTTCCCATGATGTCAAAAAAAGAAGAGACAAGCTCAACAATCCAACCATCCGGATCAAGGATTTTATCTTTTGTGAAGCTAGATAAAACATGCTTTAATTCTTCCAAAGAAATATGATTCCCAATCTGAAGCCCCTCTTCCTTGAAAAAAAAAGAAGGGAAATGTTCTAAGAGCTTCATTTGATTACAAATTTGAGCCCTTCCATTGTCTGTAAAGAGAGATTTAAAATGGATTTCAGTCGCTTTTTTAATATTTCCCTATGAAGAAACTTTGATCCCTTCAGCATTGTTAACACCCAAAAAGGGTTCACTACCTCATCTACCCCACTACATGGCTCATTTGTCCATTTTCCTACCATATTCCCATCAAAAACCCATAAAACCATCTAAAAAGCCTCGAAAAGGCTTAAAATGCCTCCAAAAGGCCATAAAACCCTCTTTTCCTCCAAAAAATATCCAAAATTCCTCCAAAAAAGCAAAAATCTACAAAAAGGAAGAAAAAATATAAAATAATGAGGAAAATGAGGAAAAAACCCTAAACAGCTGAAACCCTAACCCTAAACCGGCACTCCACCACTATAAATAAGTGATGGAGACCCCTCATTTCATATCCACAATCACAAGTATCCTGCCTCTGCCAAAATTGCTCTTGAAACCCTAGCTCACCATTGAGCTACTTTCACCATTGAGAGCCCCTTTTGGCCCATTTCCACCATTGGAGAAAGAGAAGGAACAGCTGGAGCTCGGAGCAACCTCTCCGATCAGCGCAACGGGCTTCACCAACCTCCACATTGGAGGTCAGATCAATAAAAAATCATTCTTTACTTTTTTTTGTTTTGCTTCATGAACATGTTTAGATTAGTTTTTATTTCAGTTTAGCATCTTTTATTTTACATATTATTGAACTGCTACTAAGGAATCCATTCTCCTTAGTAGGTGCTCATTCGCACACGCTAGGGGTAAAACCCTAGCTACAAGCATTTTTAATGATCCCAAATTGTGTTTTGATTTCTTTGATGAGAAGCAAATCTATGAAAGAATTGCGCATTGTTATCTCCAACTTTAATCCATAAAGCTAGACTTTTGAGTCTCATGGATTCTTCCTCCCTTAAAATCTCATCCTTTTTACTCTCAAGTTCCAACAGTTTTAATTTTTCATCAACATATAAACTTTCTGTCAAAATTTCCAAAAGTAACTATGTGATTTGACTTTCAATTTGGAGCAAAAAGTTTTTCTCTTCAACAACCTTTCTTCTTAACCAATCTCCCACTACTTTTTTGAGTTTTTTCAACTCGAATACCAAATTATCCAGTACATTCATATAATATGGATAAGAAACAAACAACCAAAAATATCTAATCATTTGACAAAAAGTGTCATATTTTAACCAGGATTGGTTAAATTTGAAGGTGTAATATAAATCCAGCTGCTTCTCTTCAAATTGAAGGGATATAGGGAAGTGATGTGAAATATTTTATGTATGACCTGCGATATGTATTTAGAGCAAAAATCCACCAATGTTTCTGCCATAAAAAAAGATCCAACCTTTTTCTCACACCCTCACATCCCAGTATTTTGTTTTTCCACGTAGGAGATAATTTAACAAGCATAATGTCCGCTAACCTATTTCTTCTAAAGATATCTTGGAAATATCCTGCCAATGGTTCCAAACAAGAGATTGTCCCCCAATTATCATGAGAATGAAAAGTAAAGTTTTAAATCACCAACTATTACAAAGTTTTCCAATCTTAGGAGACCACTAGACTCAATCTTATCCCGAAAAACCCACTGATATTTGTAAGGAGCATAAATATTCTGAATATTTAAATTATGCTCGAACCCCTAAAATTTTCCTTCAAGCATAATTCATGCGCAAGTCTTGTAAGGTTTGAAATTACACACCCTAGGATTCCAAACAACCACCAGGCCACCTGACAAGCCATCCACATCCACTGCATAGGCTTCCCTGTATTTCAAAATTCTAAGAAAGAATTCACAAGCTTTAATTCAAAAGTTCATTGTTTCTTAAAACAAGTAAATATTCGCTCTATTGTTTTCAATATAAATGGTTTGAGGGATCAAAACTTAGGACCTCCCCCTAGTCCTCTAGTATTAAAAGAAATGCAGAGCATTATGAACCCTCCTCCAAGGGATTTTGTGATCTAAGTGCCCCTTCTTTATCATTTGAACCCTCCTCCAAAGCTTTCTCCTTATTTCCCCTTTTTCTTATTTTTCTTTCTTATTGTCACATTTTGACATCTAATAGAGTTAATGGGTAGCCTCTCAGAATTTCCACTTGGATTATTTGCATAGAAAGGAATAGGGGTTTTCACTTTCTCTCTTATTGAAAGCTTTCATTGGTTGAAGGCATTCCATTTAAAGAAAACCCCTTTATAAAAAAGAAAATTTCCTGATTCTCGAAACAATTTTTAGAAAAAACAAGAAGAGAGGCTTGGAGATCGAACTCTTTTTTATTAGAAGGTTCTATGTTAGGAGAGAAGACCTTCTCATGAGAGTCCAAATATTTTAAAACTCCAGAACCATTCCCACAATCTAATGTGCAACTATTTATTAACCTATTTTCTATAGAAGAAAATGTAGGGTTGAACTCTTTCAAATTATCATTCTCCAAACTATGACTTAAGGGTTTAGAACTGATTTTATGATAATATTCCCTTTAAACAGATTTGATAAAAAGTAATTCTCTTGAAGAGAGGTATTCATAGGGAACAAGAGAATTACAAGGAGACATACCTTCTAAAGAACAATCTTCCTCCATCAAATTCAAGCACAACTCTTGTTCCTTTTGTGAAGTGAGTTTTGGCTTGAAATCCTCAGAGTCGCATGACTGACCAATACATTTTTTTTCCATTTAGGTAGGATAAGGATGGACATTCTCTCTTAAGATGCCCAGTATTTTTACATAATAGATAACAGAAGGGTAAATCCCGGTAGTTGAGCCTGTCACGTCCCCTCCCCTCTCGTCGAGAGAGGACGTGGCACACTGCTATCCAACCGACAATCTAGCCCCATGAACATAATAAAAAATGCATTGAAAGTAAAAACATATGCAAATGTATAATGTATGAAAATACATCGGAAGCAAATCTCTTTCGGTACATTCATAACAATTCTTAAAACAAATACATTACAGAGTTAATATAAGAGAGCACTTATCTTGAAAATGAGTTGCCCCGAGCAACTAGCTATGTCGCTGTAACGTTCCACCCAACCATAGGCTAGTTGTGCTCATCAATCTCTCAACACAACTGCCACCCCTGAGTCGGGCATGACTTCCACAAGGAAAAAGGGAACAACAGGCTCACACGTAGCCAAATACGCACCAAGGTTCAGCCAAGCCAATCCACAGTTGGGGTTATCAGGCTGCTAAGGCAGTGGAAAGGAAGAATTTGTTAAGCTAGTGAGCTCAACCACAGATCTATGTACATCTCTACAAGATCTATCTAGCATGGCCTCCACAATACCTACACACCCAACACAAGGAAGTATTCCCTTCACTGCTACACAATCCCTCAAGCCATACCTTCCATTCTAGTGTTCTCTCAGGTGTGCATAGAAGATTAGTCAACCCCTTTTGATCTTTTTGTGAGGTTACCCTTTTCACTAGGTTTATCAAGCCAATTCTGGGCCTCTTCCACTCCTAAGTATTACTTACAGTTCAGACCAAAACAAGGATGCACATAACAACAAACACAAGTGTTGCGTATGAAGAAAAACGTTCTGGGAACAAAAAACGAAATGGTAGAAGGGGAAATCAACCCTGGGAGAGAAAATTCAATTCCAGACAACGTTTATGGGAATTACAGGGGCAAAAACGACCCCTATAAACCCCCGAATCTCTGAATCTCTTCTCCCATTCACTATGCAACACCAAAAATGGATTTCCCCACCATGGAAGATGAAGAAAACCGCAGAAAACATGAAGGAAAATGACCAGGGAGCTCCAGCTGCGTGAGGAAGAGAAACACATGGGAGAGGAAAATGGTTTGGGCACACATTTCTAGGTTTTTTTCTTGCCCCATAAGCAAAAATACGATTTCCCAGATTGATGGCTTGCCCCAATACGAAATTGAGTGCCATAACTCTCCATTCCCAATGCATTAACTACCTCAACCAACTTTTGGAAGAATTAAATGATTGGGTGCATAAGACAAAATGGGCAGTTGAGAATTTATGGGTTCTCTCATTGACATTTGGCTTAATACTATTGGCTCAAGGGTGGTAATAATTTCCCTCCCTATTCCTTGTGAAATAATGCCCCCCATCTCTATTGCATTGCATAGATAGTTGTGGGTATTTTATTAAATTGCATATTTATATGATGTCTCAATTTATATTGTGCCTCGCCATCAATTTATATAATTATCACTTTTTATAAAAGACTAAATTATAATTATATATATAAAGTATTGTATACGTTTTTTTTGCTAAGCGAATCGACAACTGGGGACTGGGATGGTACTCGCGTGACCCCAAGCATGGGGCACATGTAAGTCCAGGTGTGATTTGAACTTGTGACCTTCTTTACAACATGTGACTTCATATCAAGCGAATCACCAATGAGCCACACCCGTGCAGGCTGAAGTATTGTATACTATTTTATTTTATATAAAGTATTATAATAAAAACCTTTGACATAATTTTTTTTATATTTAATGATGTTAAAGAATTATTAATGAATGATGATTTTTTAACATTTTATAATTTTTCTATAAATAATATATATTTTTATAAAATATTATAATTTTTAATTAAATAATATGATAAAAATAAAAAAGTATATATAATTTTTATAACATACCCTAAATATTTATTAAATAATATTATAAAAGATTAAAAAATTAAATGATAAACATTTAATTAGAATATTTATTTTATAAACAAAACACATTAGAAGAGTGTGGTCGCAAGAATGTGAGGCTACACATTCTTCCCCATCAATGACTACCCCATAGGCAATTCTTTCCACTGCAAACGAGTAGCATAGTTAAGACTCTAGGGAATGGAGTAGAGCAACTCATGCCGCCATAATCACCCACACCCTACACTCCCTCATCCATGTAAACATGTGTCCAAGATTGTCTAGGTGGGAAAGGACTCTTTAGACCTATAGCTACAACCCCCATTATCTGGAATCTAGACTTTGGTACTTTTTCTAGAAACCCTAGCCATTGCTCTCAGATACAACTCATATCGATCCTCCATAAACCTGATTCAATGGAGATCATATGTGCACAATAAAATCCTTATGTGCATATATCCACTCCTATTTTAGGTTGGTCCTTCCTTTACAATTGGGACATGATAGGAAGAGAAAGGAAGTCATTGATAGTTACCATAGATTCATTCCATCTACTCAAAAATTGATTCAACAACCTTTTTTAAGGATTTTCAAGGTCTGTATTCCAAAGTTTCCACTTCACAAACTAGTCTATTTGTTAGCCACAAATTTTAGGGTTTTCAACAATTCCTAGTGTTCAAAGCTAGAGTGATTATTATCTACTCATGACACTTGATTGTTGTTCCATGTTGCAACTTTTGAATATTGTTGAGGTAATTGCAATAATTCTAGCAACATATGGGTATTCAAGTATTTTTATGTCGCAAAACTAGGATTACGATGAACTCATGGAAGAAGAAGAATTAGATTTATGAAGGACCCTATGATCACTAATAATCAGTAATTTGTAGAAGGTAACAAATTTGGATTTATATATGATGGATTCCATGTTCTACACGTAGTTGATAAGTTCCTTCATGTATCTGGTTGACACTAGGACAAACATATGTTTTTGCAGTGAACACCTTGAGTCAGTTCATGGGTGATATGAGATAAGAGCATTGGTTATTAATAAAACATTTACTTAGATACTTGAGGGGCACCATGAATTATGGTTTGAGATACCATGGATATGGCGATGTGAAGTTGTAGGGGTATCTAGACTCAAATTGGAGAAGCAATGCATTAGATACGAAGAGCACCTCAGGGTGCTACTCTAGCTTGGGATTAGCAATGATATATTGGTTCAATCATAAGTAGACTACCATGGCACTCAACTTAGTAGCGACATAGTATATGGAAGAAAATATTGCTAGTTTGTGAGGCCATCTAGATTCGAAAGTTCATTGCATGATTATTTGATTAGGAATTGGATCCCATGGTGACATCAGAGCAAATTTGAGGTCTAAAATGGGCCTCTTAAGGAAAATAATAAAATAATAGTTATAAATTTTGAAGGAAAATAGACAAAAACTACTTTTTCTTTTCATATTTTTCAACTTATATCCCTATAGTTTTGCTCAAATTTCGAGTGGGAGCACTCATTGGATGTAGAATTCAATTCCACATCCAAGTACCCACACTGCATACTTTTGATGGATCCCATCCCACTAAAAATGAGAAATACATATTCAAGTAACTACATTTTTTAATGTTTTTTTCAATTTTCATCGGGTGGGATCCATCAAATGTATGCAGACTAGGTATTATTTCAAGGTGGAATTGAATTCCACATCCAATGAGTGCTCTTGCTCAAAATTTAAGTAAAACCATATAGAGATAAATTGAATAAAATAAATTAAAAAAGTATTTTTTATGAAAAATCTGCGAAGTCAACCATTATGGTTGACTCATTTTCTTGAAACTCTATCAGTTCTTGAGTTCTAATGCATCAATGTATCATTTTGTTATAAGGCCCATTTAGACCCCAAATTTACTTTGATGTTTACTTTGATAATCATCATTGTATCAAACTCTCTAAGGATCTAGTGTTTCATGATAAGTCCAAGCACAATGAGATCATATATCACTTCATTCAATAAGAGATTCATAAGGGAGAGATACAGATCTAAAATGTACCCATAGATCAACATGATGTTGATATTAAGACCAAACCCTTAACAAAAGGAAAGTTTGAAGCATTCAGAAACAAACTTGGATTGCTGCAGAATTCCTTCCTTGTGAAGAGGGAGTTTTGAAAAATGTAGCTTGGATATTAACGTTCACATAGGTTCAATGTGAACATGATAGAAGTAGCGTGATTTAATTCTATTTTGTAATTTACTTTACGAATAAAGTGAAAATATCACATTTAGTTGTTGAGTCTAATAAAGTGTACCTTTATACATTAGTGATTTAGACTAATCTCAACTGTATATCTCATTACATATTAGGGTTTTAGATCAAGTATAAAGGTAGGTCAAGATAGAGGATTTATAGCACATACACAAAAAGACAAGTTTCATTGGAAGGTGACTTAATACATTAGTTGAACAAGGTTAGAGTCCAAGAGAGCAACTATGATCGAGAAGCAAACAAAACAAAATATGCATATTCTGTATAAGTGAGTTTGTACAATCATATTAACATGGCCGTACAATAGGCATCAAGCAAAATTTCATATTATTAGCAGGAAATTTTTCTCAATGGTTGTGCAAATATGTTTTTTGGGTGTACCGTATAGTCATTAGTTTGATAGCTTATGGAGGTTTCCTTGTAAGCTTTGATTGTTTAATGAAAATTTGTTTCAAAGGAGTAATTTTCCATGTATTGTGTTTATGATTGCACTATTTACCTTCTAGCTATATGCATGGTTGTTTCTATGTGAAGAGTTTAATTTTCTACAATTAAAGAACAACCTTATTTAGTTGAGAGCATAAGGAAAACAATAAACTATGGTTCCAAATTTTAATATCCTTCAACCTCACTAATTCTTGGTCTGTCTCTTCAAGTTTGGGAGTTACTACTCCAGTTTTCTACGGAGATGGGAAAATGCATCATTTTCATCAATATGTATGGGCCACATGTGCATAGAGTTGACTAATGGGATAAAGTCTTCCACTAGAACTATGTCTTTCTAGGGTTACATATAAGTGGGGTGGATGTGAATATGAATACAGGATCTTTTGAAGTGCATTGTCTAATTGCACATTTGGAATGCTTATTCGGCCATTTCTTACAAAAATGGGATAAGGTAGGTCTAATGTATATTGTCCCAATTCATCTCAAGATGACTTAGAAAAATAATAGGGTAGGAGAGTCAAGTATTTCCAAGAGACTTGGCATATTATTAGTCTCACTAATATTTCATGGAATAGAAGTTCAAGTTAGATGGTAATATCTTAAGGAGGATATTTAGGTCACCCTCCAATACTGTTGGAAGTTTATTATGAAGAACAAAAATCGCCAATTCCTTTAAAATTAAACATTAAGTGGTAAAATAGAAGGACTACATAAAAGTTGTAAATGAAAGTTGGATACATGTCATGTCCCCATCCCAATAAGTCTACTAGTTGACAATGTTTCACCCACCTACTAGTTCCCTAAGTTGGGGGAGAAGGAATTAAATATTGCAATAAGGGAGTTATGGGACCCAAGAGAAATTTATATTATCATTTACACATTAATTTGGATCATACAAATAATAAATATGGAGAAAATAAAGTGGCATTGCTTCATAAGGACATTTGGAGGTCCATGGAGGCCTTGGGTGGCTAGATTCTTCCTTACACATGTCATGAATTATCCCCAAATTCAAAATTATGAGTGATGGAATGTTCTTTGAAGGTGAAGAGTTGTCAAATTGGATATCATGAGACCAAGGATTCAAATGGGTGAGTAGGAGTAACTCCCCATAGAAGAGGAAGAGTCTAGGAAGAAACTAGGTGCCATGTGGAGCTAAATTCCCTACGTTTTATGACAACAATGATGGAAGATCATATGAAAAGTAAGACCTGATTGCAGACATGATTGCATACCTATTACATTATGACATGTCATGGCTAAAAATATCCTCCAAGAGGGCGCACTTGGGGATAGGTGGAAGCCATTCGAATTTGGAGGAAGATGAAGGGTTGGGGAAAAGGCCAAGTGTCATGGAGGTTACTAAACATCAAGGATGAGTTGGAGGAAGCCTATGGAAGTGAATTGGACCTTGGAGGACCTTAGGAGGATTATAAAAATATTTCATGAGGAATGGAAATGGATTTTTATCATTTGGGAATAAACTTTGGCATTTTGGAGAGCATTAGCTTGTCCATTGCACGGTGAGTGCACACTTACCCTGCTAGTGAGCCAATTTCGAGAGAGTGAGATTCTCATCCAAGTTGGATATGGAAGAGGCCACCATGACCTATAATATGGAGCTTAATGGAGTTTTTTTATGCATATATGAGGCTTCTACTGTTAGTGACCCATCTCTCCTTCCATTCTCTCAACTCCCACTTTCATATTTCCATGTTTTTCTATGAAGGTGCACTTGTGTGAATGGTGGTTGTGCCCCATTGAGTTAAGTTGACACCCAAGCATGGGTAAATTATTCATGGCTCTATAATATGTCTCCCATATTCTCTATAAGTCAAAATCAGAAGAAATACATATGCAAATGTTCACATTTCCAAGCTTTGTTGTGACTGGTTTCCATGTGATAATTTCCCATTTCAATGGAGATTATATATATGATGTATATTGCTACTTGGATCAATGTTATATGATGTTAGGGAGCTATTGAAATGAATTTTATGGTATATATTTATATTTCTCTGTTCTTAACCATTGTATGCACAATTTATGAGTCGAAGTTGAGCTTTTATATGTCATTTCCCTTAAGCAAATATCACTGAAAATATGAATTCGAATTTGAAGCTTTAATACTCTATTGCAGAACTATTAAACAAAGAAAATGACATTAAATTAAGTATAATTACAGTCCCCATACTATGTTTGACAATTTGGTATGGTTGCATAGGATTCGGAGAGCCATTTCTGTCCACACCCTAGGGGGAATTGCATCATAAATTGCTAGTGATTTTACCTTTTTTACCATCATGCCAAAATAAAGTTGCAGATGTATATTACCTGTCATAAAAATATAAGAGATTCCATTTAAGAGTCCTAAGACTCTCCACATCAGTCCCTACCAAATTTTAGACCCCCTTGTGCCATTCGAATCCCCTACAGTCAAGACTCGTTAAGACAAATTTTCCAAAATTCTACTTTTGTTGGGAATTTTCGAATTGGGAAATTACAAGTGGTATTAGATACTTATCTTGGCACTTGATAGAGATATTCATTCATGTTTTCTGATCCGTACCTCCCTCCATTAGAAACTGAGACTGGAGACCTTAACACTGAAAAAAGGAGGAAGTGGAGAAGTTAGTTCTTTTTAAAGGAGATTAAGGAAAAAATAGGATTGGGAAATATGGATGAAAAATAGAACAATGAGGACCTTCAGACATTCATTCAATCAGCTCTTGAAGGGATGACCAAACATTTTATGCAAGGATTCGAATTGTTGGCTAGCCAACTTGGGATCAAATCAGCACCCGGGAGTAGTAGTAGTACACCCCATGATGAGAGGAATACCCACGATGAAGACATTTTTTCAAAGACTAGACCTCATAACCGAACCCATGAGTTCAAAAATTAGAATGTACCTGCAATACCTAAGTTCTTATATTCCAAAGAAGGTCCTTACACCACCTATGATGTTAGAAAAGCATCTAATGATTCAAAACAATTAAGTGATGAATGTAGGAAAGTTCTACCTTTTGATCAGTTCATTAGAGATTCTCTTCAGTTCAAGCAAGGAGGAAATGGTAATAGGGAACCTCCTATTAATCATGAATTAAAGTACACCATAGGAAAAGTAACCATTCCTTCCTTTGATGGTTCCTCAAAAATGTCTGCTAGTGTTTGGTTGCAAAAAGTAAGTGTATATTTTCAATTAAATCCCATGGTTGAAGAAGATGCATTGAAAATGGCCATTCTGCATCTTGAAGGGGAAGATAGTGATTGGTGGTTCCATGGTCTTAGAACCTTGGGACATGATCAGATTTTATCTTATGAGGGACTCTCTAATGCATTGATGGAGATATTTGAGAGGAAAGACCCTAGACTTCCTTTCAAAGAACTAGTGCCATTGAAGGCAGTAGGAACTCCTGAAGCATACATGTTAGAATTTGAAAAGCTTTCAGCAATGGTTGCTGATGTATCTCTGTATAGGTTGGTTTTATTGTTTATTGAGGGATTTATAGAACCTTTGAGAGGGCTAGTGAAATCCCACAAGCCAACTACATTGAAGGATGCCATGAATTTGATAAGGGATTTGCAGAATGTATTGCCAAGAACCAAATATCCTCCCAAGCCAAATTTCTCTTCCAAGTTCAAGGAAGGTAATAAACCATGGAAAAAGGACTCCTCTACCAAAGAAAATAAAGGAGGACCAAGAAAATAAGAACTTAGAAGAAAGAAGCTATGTTTTACATGCCAACAACCTTGGGTTCTAGGACATAGATGTGCCAAGGGGAAGGCACACTACATTGAAGTGTTTTATGAAGATGAAGAAGAGGAGGAGAAGGAGGAAGAAGCACAACTTGCAGATCAAGAGGAAGGTATGAAACAACAGGAGAATAGCATCCCACTCCTAATACAGGAAAAATTGCAGCATTCTCAGGTGTACCTAGATTCCACACCTTGAGGCTCAAGGGCAACATACAAGGCCAAAAGGTCACAGTTCTAGTGGATGGTGGAGCCACTCACAAATTCATAGATGCAGCCTTGGTGGAGAGGATAAAGTTACAAGATAAATGTTTTTTATGGTTTCACAGACATCATTCCAAGTAACAATTCTATAGACTGCACTAAATGGATTCCAAAGCTTCAAGTTACTCTAGGAAATCATAGTATCATTGACAATTTTTATGTAGTGAATGTGGCTGATACAAATGTGGTTTTGGGAGTACAATGGTTGTATTATTTATGGGATCATACAATGAACTATCAAGTCCCTGAAATAAGGTTCAAAAATTCATAAGGGAAACCCATCTTGTTGAGGGGAATGCACACTTACCCAAATCAAGTGGTGTCCTCTCACATCATGAGGTATATCTTGAAGCATGGAGACATAGAATGGGATGATAAATGTTTAATTACATCTCCTAAACCTAACTTGAATATTTCCAAGCATCCTAAGGAGATAGAGCAGCTATTGAGTAAGTATGAGAAGGTTTTTGGAGACCTTCCCCTAGGAAGACCACTAGATAGAGGGGTGGAGCATATCATTGAGTTAGAGATAGGAACACAACCTATCAAAATGCATCCCTATATACACCCCAAAAGAATTCAAGATGACATTGAAGAGGCCATTAAATAACTCTTGGAGTTGGGTCTCATAAGGCCTAGTTCCGGCCCATTTACTTCTTCAGTTGTTATGGTAAAGAAAAAAGATGGAACCCTGAGAATGTGCATTGATTTCAGAGCATTAAATAAAAATACAGTAAAGAATAGATACCCCATCCCAAGGATTGATGAGATCCATGGGGCCAAGTTCTTCTCAAATATTGACCTTAGATTTGGTTATCATCAAATTCAAATGAGAGAAGAAGACATACCAAGATTGCTTTTAGATGCCACTATGGTCACTTTGAGTTTGTTTCCATGCCCTTTGGCTTGAAAAATGCACCTGACACATTCCAATCATGCATGAACAATATATTCCACAAGAAAATTCATAATTTTTTACTAGTTTTATTTGATGACATTCTTATTTACAGTAAAACTTGGAAGGAACATTTGCATCATCTAGAAGAGGTATTAAAAGTTATGCATGATCAATCTTTATTTGCTAAGCTCTCAAAATGTGAGTTTGGTTTGACAGAGATCTTGTATATTGGACACATCATTGGTTAATATGGTTTGAAGGTGGATTTGGATAAAATAAGATCCATTTTAGAGTGGCCTCATCCAAAAAGTCTCACTGAATTAAAATGATTCATTGGAATTTGCACCTACTATAGAAAGTTTGTAAAGGGGTTCTCCCAACTCACTTCACCTCTCATTGATTTGACAAAGAAATATGATTTCCAATGGAATGAAGGGGCTGAAAAATATTTCCAAAGAATGAAGGAGGTAATAAGCAACTATCATATTCTAGCATTGCTTGATTTTTCTAAACCATTTGTCTTGGAATGTGATGCATCAGGAGAGGGCAATGGAGCAGTCCTAAAACAAGGACAACACCCAATAGATTTTGAGAGTAGGAAGCTACAACCACATGATAATATTTACTTCTTTTATGATAAATAAATTCTAGCCATCATGCATGCTTTGATCAAATTTAGGCAATACTTGGTGGGAAACACATTTGTGGTCAAAACTAACCATAACAGCTTAAGGTACTTCCTCACTTAAAAGGATATAAATGAAAGGCAACAAAAGTGGGTGAGTAAGATTAAAGCATTTGAATTTTATATTGAATATGTGAAGGGAAAAAATAATGTGGTAGATTATGCCTTATCTAGAAGACCTTCTATTTTTCTAATGTATGTAGCAGAAAATTGGAAAGCCACATTAGAAGTAGAGTATGCCAAGGATAAATTTTCTTGTGAAATTTTTTATGGGACTAACCATGATTATAGGTATAATGTGTTGGAAGGAATCATCTACTACAAATATAGAATCTATTTTGTTTCTAATTCGATTTTGAAGGAGGAAATTTTAAATAAAGCTCATGATTCTCCTCTAGCAGGTGACCCCGGTTTCTTCAAAACATATCGAATGTTGAGGAAAATATTCTCATGGAAAGATTTGAAGGATGATGTTCTGAAGTATGTTAATGATTTCCCCACATATCAGCAAAACAAAGTAGAGCACACTCATCCAGCTGGTCTCTTACATCCCTTTCCTATTCTAGTACAAAAATGGGAGAGCACTTCCATGGACTTCATCATTGGTTTGCCCAAAGTATTTGGTAAGGATTGCATATTTTTAGTGGTGGATAAACTCACTAAATTTTCTCATTTATTTGTTGTTACTACCACTTTCAATGCTGTACAAGTGGCTGACCTATTTTTTAAAGAAGTTTTTTAGATTGCATGGGCTTCCTAAGAGCATTGTTAGTGACAGAGATAGCAGATTTTTGAGTGCATTTTGGCAAGAACTCTTCAAATTGGAGGGGAAAATTTTTACACCTAGCATAAGATATCATCCCCAAACTAATGGCCAAACAATGAGATTGAATCAATGGTTGGAATGCTACTTGGGGAACTATGTTAGTATGCAACAAAAACCATGGATAAAATGGTTGCATTTGGGTGAGTTCTGTTACAATACCACTTTCCATATGTCCATTGGAACGTATCCTTTTAAAGAACTTTATGGGTATGATGCATCCAATTTTATTGAGCACATTTTTGGTGATAGTAGAGCTCCAAAGGCTAAGGATTGGATTGAAGAAATTCAAAAAAAATTGAAGGTTTTGAGAGATAACTTGCAAGTTGCTCAAAATCAGCAGAAACAATATGCAAACCAACATACAATGGAGAGACAATTCCAAGTGAATGACTTGGTTTATTTGAAGTTGCATCCTTACAAACAAGCCTCCATAAAGGGTAAAGGTTCATAAAATATCAAACCAATGTTTTATGGTCCCTACAAAGTGATTCGAAAAGTCGGAGAAGCGACCTATCAATTGGAGCTTCCCATGGGAAGAAAAAATCATAATGTATTTCATGTTTCTTGTCTAAAGAAGGTTATAGGGAAGCATATTTCAGTTTAAGATACTTTACCACTTTTGGATGATGGAGGACAACTTGTTCTCATTTCAGACAAAATGTTGAGAACAAGGGAGAGGAGGCTACAAAGCAAAACAATAAAAGAATATTTGGTACAATGGAAGGATTTTCCTAGTGAAGAAGCCACTTGGGAAGATGAAATTTTTTTGCAGCATCCAAACTTGGGATTGCTTGAGGACAAGCAATATTGGGTGGGGAGGACTGTCATGTCCCCATCCCAATAAGTCTACTAGTTGACAATGTTTCACCCACCTACTAGTTCCCTATGTTGGGGGAGAAGGAATTAAATATTGCAATAAGGGAGCTATGGAACCCAAGAGAAATTTAGTTTATCATTTACACATTAATTTGGGCCAGACAAATAATAAATATGGATAAAATGAAGTGGCATTGCTTCATAAGGACATTTGGAGGTCCATGGAGGCCTTGGGTAGCTAGATTATTCCTTACACATATCATGACTTAACCCAAAATTCGAAATTACTGAGTGATGGAATGTTCTTGGAAGGTGAAGAGTGGTCAAATGGAATATCATGAGCCCAAGGATTTTAATGGGTGAGTAGGATTAACTCCCCATAGAAGATGAAGAGTCTAGGAAGAAACTAGGTGCCATGTGGAGATAAATTCCCCATGTTTTATGACAACAATGATGGAAGATTATATGACAAGTCAAACCTGATTGCAGACCTATGAAAATATGACATGTCAGGGCTAAAAAATTCCTCCAAGAGGGCGCACTTGGGGCTATGTGGAAACCATTCGAATTTGGAGGAAGATGAAGGGTTGAGGAGAAGGCCAAGTGGCATGGAGGTTACTAAACATCAAGGATGAGTTGGAGGAATCCTATGGGAGTGAATTCAACCTTGGAGGAACTTAGGAGGATAATACAAATAATTCATGAGGAATGGAAATGACTTTTGATCATTTGTGAATTTGACTTTGGCATTTTGGAGAGCATTAGCTTGTCCATTGCACAATGAGTGCACACTTACCCTGCTAGTGATCTAATTTCGAGAGAGTGAGATTCTCATCCAAGTTGGATATGGGAAAGGCCACCCTGAACTATCATTTGGAGATTCATAGATTTTTTTTCTGCATATAGGAGGCTGCTACTGTTCGTGATCCGTCTCTCCTTCCATTCTCTCAATTCCCACTTCCATATTTCCATGTTTTTCTATGAAGGCGAACTTGTGTGAATGGTGGTTGCGCCCCATTGAGTTAAGTTGATGCCAAATAATGGGTGAATGATTCATGGCTCTGTAATATGTCTTCCATATTCTCTGTAATTCGAAATCAGAAGAAATACATATGCAAATGTCCACATTTCCAAGCTTTGTTGTGACTAGTTTCCATGTGATAATTTCCCATTTCAATGGAGATTGTACATCTGATGTATATTGTGACTTGGATAAATGTTATATGCTATTAGGGAGATATTGAAATGATGTTAATGGTATATATTCATCTTTATTTGTTCTGAACCATTATATGCACCATTTATGAGTCGAAGTTGAGCTTTTATATGTCATTTCCCTTAAGCAAATATCACTGAAAATATGCATTCGAATATCAAGCTTTAATCCTTTGTTCCAGAACTCTTAACCACACGAAATGACAGTAAATGAAGTCTAATTACAGTCCCCATACTCTGTTTGACAAGTTGGGAGGGTTGTATAGGATTTGGAGAGCCATTTCTACCTACACCCTAAGGGGAATTGCATCATAAATTGCTAGTATTTTTATCCTTTTTACTATCATGCTCAAATCGAGTTGCAGATGTCTATGACCTGTCATAAAAATATCAGAGAGTCCATTTAATAGTCCTAAGACTCCCCACATTAGTCCCTACCAAATTCGAGACCCCCTTGTGCCATTCGAACCCCCTAAAGTCAAGACTAGTTAAGACAATTTTTCCAAAATTCTGCCTTTGTTGGGAATTTTCGAATTGGGACATTACAATTCCAATATATTATCTACATACTAAACTACTGAATTTTTTTTGGGTAATTTAAAGTGAGCTAAGAAGGATTTTATAACTTGGTCAAGGTTGAAAAATAAAAGGGAGGAAAGTACTTTGCAAGAAGAAGAGGACAAATTGCAAACTTTGTACAATAGTGATTGTTTTGGATTTCTTTCATAAAACTCTAAATTCGAGTTACATGCATTGGAAGCAAAGAGAGAACTATTCCTTGATCAGGGAAAAGAATGGAGGTTGAAAAGTATGGATTTGTGGCTAATAGTAGGGGATGAGAACACAAAATATTTTCATAGGTATGCAAAGATGAGGAAAATTAATAACTTGGTTAGGAAGATAGTCGAGAATAACAAAGAGATGATCACATAATATATTGTTATTTCTCCAGAAGGGGTAGAATTTTTAAAAAATATCTACCATGAAAAGAGAACATCAACACTAGGGAAGGTATTAAAGTTTGCTTCCATCTTTTCAAAGTTTGTGAACAATCGAGATATAACCAAAACCTAATTGAAGAATTTAGTAAAGAGTAGTTGTTATCGATACTACAATTTTTTTAGGAAGATAACAATCTAGGTCTAGATGGATTGTCGATGGAATTCTCTTTGGGATGCTTTGATTTTATTGGCGAATATTTAAGAGGAGTGATTGAGAAATCTTGAGTTATAGGGAATATTTTACCTGCTTTCAATGTAAATTTTGTTTTGATACCAAAGAATGATAATCATGTGTCATTTCATTAGTTTAAGCCTATCTCCCTTTGCAACTATATTTACAAAATAATCTCTACAATCATTTCTATGCATTTAAAGAATGCCTTGTTAAACAATATTTCTAAAAATAAATTTGGGTTCTTAGAGGGTAGATAGATCCATGAATTTGTTGTGGTGGCATAGTAGGTTCTACATAGTATCAAAATAAAGTAGTAGAGGGAAAGTTTTAAAATTTGACTAGAATAAAATCTATGATAGAGTACATTTGTTGTATTTGATTCAGTTGGATTTTTGTGCTCCTTTTTTTTCTTCGGTTATGCACTGTATTTGCTTAGTACCTCTCTTAGTTTTAGTCAATGGATCAACTACATAATTCTTCAACTTGGTTTAGGGTTTTCAACAAGGATTCCCATTTCACCTCTTATCCTTCTTATATTGGTAGAAGGTTTAAGTAGATTGCTAAAGGAATCTCACAAGGTTGGGAACTTCAAAGGACCTATAAAAATATGCAATGCTTGCTATTTGACTCACCTTCTATTTGTTGACGAGTTATTAATTTTTTGTGCTTGGGATCAAAGGAATATTGTCAAGCTCAAAGGCATTAATATACTTTTTTTTAAGCTACATGTATGAAGATCAATTTGGAAAAATCAATCATTTCCTTCATTGGGTTTGAGGATACAGCTAAGGAATATATTGCAACTATTCTACTGTGTCAACAAGATGATATGGAAAATGGAATTAAATACCTTGGTTGTTATCTCAAATAAAATTACTACAAAAAAGGGATTGGCACTCCTTAATCACAAAAGTTAAAGAAAGGTTAAATCTTTGGTGTAACATGTGATGTCCAAGAAAGGCGGGTTGTTTCTTGTGAAAGATGTGTTGGAAGCATTGTCAATCTATTGGATTCCATTGTCTTGGATCCCAAAAGGAGTTTTAAAATAGATCAGAAGGCTATGTTTTAGATTTAGCTGGTCAAGAGATAGGGATAAAAAAGGTCTTCCTTTAGTTAAATGAAAGAGATTGGCCACCCCTAAATTTTAGGGGTGTTGGGGATGAAAGAACATATTTATGATTTCTAAAGCATTGGCAACAAAAGGGTTGTGAATATTGATTCATAAAAAAGGTCTTTAGTATAAGGTGGTCCATAGGAAATATATCCACCCACTTTTAATAGATAAATGACTAAGAAGCACCAAGAAAAAAATCCACAATGTATCTACAACTTGGAAAGCCTTGGTTGATGTTTTTCCTTTGGTGGGAAATTGGTTAGTTTGGAAAAAGGACGGGGTTACAAATTTTAGGTGGGATTATACCTATGGGTTGGATGTGGAGGAAACTTTAGATTTCCTATTCATATAATTTTACATCTACAAGCTAGAGGAATTGCCACTTTGTCATCGGTGACCGACCACAACAAAACAACTATGTGGCAACAAGCTTGGATGACTAAAAAGGATTTGGGGTTAAATGATGAGGAAATTGAGATTTGGACTCTTTACATTAATAAGATTGTCACATGATTAGTAAGGATAAAGGATGAGGGCTCTCTCCTTTGGTCAAAACATCCAAATGGTTTTTACACACTTAAGGGAGGCCAGAAGGATTTAATTGAGCAGGTTGCCAGCTTGGAACCTTCAAATGGTGGAAGGAGATATCTTTTTTTTAAATGTCCTTCGTATGGTTAAATATTTATGTGGATTCTCTTCTTATAACAAAGCCACAAATCGAGACATTCTTCAAAAGAAAAAATTTGCAGGATCAAGGAGTTGCACTATTTGTCAAAATCAAGAGGAGACAAATTTTCACTTGATCATGAGTTATCATTACAATCGATAGGTATGGGTTGAGGTAAAATGTTCATTGGTCTCGTAGGTATATGGAATAGGGATTAGTAGTCCATAGTAAATTTGATCTCTCACACTCTAAGTGATCTTTGACACGTTGACCTCAACCAATCAAAAGAGGTGGTGTGATTTTGCCAAAGATGCTCCTGCATATCCAAAGGGTACAAGTCGATTTCTTTGATTTGTTTGTGGCATTTCTGTATCGAATCTAATTATGGCTATCCCATAATTGGTCGATTGAATACCTCTACATCTCCTCAACGTATCTTTACTCTACGATCTGCCCAACATGCTAAGATTGCCTTAACAGAAACCTAAGATCGTCCTCCGAAAAATATACCTTATATAATTGGTGAATAATAGTCAATTGCACATCTTATATAATTATCTTTCTAACTATCCTGCACTGCACCGAGATATAATAGAACAAATTATAATGGATTAGAGAGAGAAAGAGAGAGAGTGTTTAACAATTCGTTTATATTGTTATAAGAAGATACTATTTATTGTAAATTGTTAGATGTACCGTGTGACCAATGAGGTTTGATTGAAGGGATGCCTGTAATCAAATAGCAAAATCTGCTTATGAATGCATTTTTAAGAAATTTGACATTAGAATTGTGTAGCACGGGTGTCCTGAATTAAAAAGGAGTTGCTATTATATTAAATAAAGATAAATTGATGAAGTTAAAATGTGTGGCCTGAATGCTATGAAGGAAAAAGAAATTGTTATTGTGATATAAAGTGCTAATGGTTGTTGTGAACTATTATTTTAATGACATCGTTGATTATGATTACCACTTGTCAAGGAGTTATTAAATTTATAGGTGTCCATTGCTAAGGGATATGAGATATTTGTTAGTTATGAACAAGATTCATGAAACATCATATCATGGAATTGACAAGTTGAAGAGTTATTAAGTTCATTCGTGGGAACCACGAGCATATGTATATATGATTTATAATTGAAATCGATTTGAAAATAACTCTAAAGTGAGGACTATAATATTGGGAGGCGAAATGTATTGTTAGAATGGATACTTTATATTGTTTTTAATTACAATTGATGTCATATGAGTGACATGAGAATGTGTATTCATAATTGGATCAAATGTAATTCATTGCTCTTCTAAATGGTGGTTATATTTATATTCATGTATGGATATCATGGAGAGGTTTTGCATTTGGTATAATTTCATACTTCATTATATATTCAATCAATATCTCTCTCTATATATAGGACTATAAAAAGTTTTGAATAATTTTTTTTATGGTTAGTTAAACCAAATTCGTTGGTTGTATCACATGTGAGATGTGGATATTATTTGGTACTATTTGTATAATTTATTTGTGGTTAATGTTTTCGTATATAAATGACTATTTCTTCATGTAACAAAGGAGTAATAATTATAAAAGATTATAGAATATGCCAACTGAGGGAGAAAGGATAACCCAAAGCATTAAGATAAAGGGGTATATGGAGAAAGCACATAGCAAAGAAAAATGGGAAAATAGGGATAATTAACAAAGGACACAAAAGACTCTTTCTGGTCGAAACTTCCATTGAGTGTTGAAAGAGTCAAACGAAGACAATTTTTGTTAAACGAAATATGGAGACAATTAGCACAATGAGCACTTTTGAATCAGTAGCAATGCTTAGTTGTGAAATTGAAAGGCACATAACACCATCACGGTTCATAAAATTAAGCAAAAGTGTATGTTTGGAATTCCATCGACCTACCTAAATTATTCACCTTGGTGGAACATTAGCCTGAAATATTCCACCAAGAGTAAGCCCAAAATCTCTAAAAGAAATGATTTATTTATTGGTCCAATGGTCTGGAATTCACTACCAACTCCAAGATTAACTCTAGACATTCCAATACTTGTGTAGCAAGGAATTTATACGAGTTCAACATAAGGAAACTCTTATTCAATTTTGATGGTACATTGCTCTTTAACCTATAGACTCTATACATCACATTCATCTACCAAACTTCAAGTATCAGTAATTGTCATGTCCCTTCCAACACCCACAATCTAATTTTGAATATTTTGTCAAAGCCATTTGTGCTTAGGGATCCTTTGGCATTTGGTCACTATGGATTTATGAGATATTTCCTTGTATCTAGCTCTTTGCAATATAAGGAATGAACAATGTTGAGAAAATTTGAGGAAACGAAAGTATTTTATGGTTAGATAGTGTCAACTGTCATTTACACACATGCCTTTAGCACTATCCCAATTAAAGAGACAAATGGAAAGCATCTCTAGTGCTCTACTAGTCGAAAACATTGATCTTTAGCATGCTTCTAGTTAGCATATATCTTTAGTTGGATTCATGTTAGTGCCTTCTCTAGTTGAGTTCAACCATTTGCAGTATAAACACAAAGTAGAGCCACGGTTTGAATTCAAATTTACGACCACAATCACTTGTCAGGTTTTTAATATATGTAACCACTTTATATGCATACCTTTTAAACTCTTGTATTCACTTTCACATCAAAATATATGTATGTTATTTTCTCGGTTTTCATTTCATAACTAGAGTAGACATATTTTCCTTGAAAATAAGATTTTGATAAAAATATAAATAAGCATCCAATCGGTAATTTGTTTAAAAGTAAAAAACCTCGTAGAAAGTAATGTACAATGAACATTTTTGACATAATCCATTTCTACTTCGATTTTTTATAATGAACGTTGTTGATATAATATATTTGGTACTATTTTGTAAATGATCTTTCTTATGGAATATATGTGTACTATAATTTGTTATTAATTTAATTTTTTCACACTAGTAGATAGATGGGATATGGGGAATTGAGAGGGATGTGAGGGTGGAAGTGTAAGGGACAAATGAGCCTCCACCTTCACGTAATTGTTTAGTAGAGAAGGCCCGCACTTTGAGTTTTGTATAATGAACTTTGTAGATATAATATATTTGGTACTAATTTGTAAATGATAAACAGACTATGGGGAATTGAGAGTGGTGTGAGGAGGGGGATGGGCCAAATGAGCTTCAACCTTCACATGGTTGACCTTGTCCAGTAGAGAATTAATTATTCTCAAAACCAAGCGAAACTCAAGCATGCATGTACTTTCACATCTTTCGATTTAAATTTTATTGATAAGATAAAAACTTAGTTCTTTCTTTATTTTTAACTAAATTTTATGTATCTAGCATATTTCTTGTTGACTATACATCTTATGTGCTCGTGTGCAGATAATACATTTTGATATTCCAACAATGTTGTAGTCCTTATGAACCGCAGTCGTCGTCTCTATGGATGTTTGCATGATACAAGTATTGAGAATTTTTTCTTAATATTATATCGTTGAAAAAAATAGTTATTTATTTATGTTAGATTGAATGTTATGTCTCTAGTAGAGGTTTCTATGCTTTATTTTCCATCTAGAGAGTGCACAACCTAGAGAGTATAAATACTTTTACTTTTATTTGATTTTGCAAGAAACTCTAGTCTTGTATTGGTAACTAGTCAAATACCAACTTCTGTTGACTACCCCTTGTAGACATGATCAAGATTGTGATATATTGTTGAGGTTGCACCTATCATTTGGAAGCTTAAGAATTGAGAATTTTTGAGGTTGCACCTATCATGATACAAGTATTGAGAATTTTTTTTTAATATTATATCGTTGAAAAAAATAGTTATTTATTTATGTTAGATTGAATGTTATGTCTCTAGTAGAGGTTTCTGTGCTTTATTTTCCATCTAGAGAGTGCACAACCTAGAGAGTAAATACTTTTACTTTTATTTGATTTTGCAAGAAACTCTAGTCTTGTATTGGTAACTAGTCAAATAACAACTTCTGTTGACTACCCCTTGTAGACATGATCAAGATTGTGATATATTGTTGAGGTTGCACCTATCAAAATTCCTACCTCTCTTCGACGACATTTGTGACAAAACGTCAATGAAATGTTGTAACTTTCATCGAAAAAAAGATCAATATGTGGTAGTGTTGTTAGTATAAATATACAAGATGGTTTATACTAGATACCGGGTAGCAAAATAAAGGATAAACTTATGGAAGGATCACATCTTAGGATCAAATCCTCTAAATCAGAATGTTGACTTAATGACAATAAATGGTTGGTTATAGGAAAGAGGAATGAGAAAACTCAATGACTTAGCTAAATGGGATATGTTAGGATATTTAGACACTTAGGAGTTAGTTAAGATCAACTTGTGTAATATATCCGTTAGGTAAAAGTGTGTTTCTTTAGTATGCATTTGTAAATATTCTAATCCAACAGTCACGATATGTTCTAGACATAGAGTGATCTGACGGTTCAACTTCTCTTAGATCATACCTACCATTGATCCGTGGCTTAACACTCGATTGGTCTATGATCTCTATTTAAAGAGCATAGAGGGTCCTTGGCTAGTTGATCAATTATGAGAAGCTCATGTAACTTTCTTTCTTTTGCATAGTAAATTGCTCCAAGTAGCTATTTGGCTGGGGCCATGGACTGTTTCCCTCTCGAGGGTTTTAACCACGTGACAAACATTGATGTTTTGATCTGTGATCTATTTGTGTGAAGCAGTTGCTTAAGGTGTTCAATCTTTTGGGAGTACCATGTGTACCCGAACATGGTATCAGAGCGTTTATGAAGAGTCACTTTCGGTTTTGATCAAGATTTGGAACCAGTGTTGCCGAAACTTTGGAAGGGTTTCTGGTTTTGGATTTTCTATGCATTTTTGGCTTGTAGGAGTCGTTCCATTGCATCCGGAGCACCGCTTCCATTAGGAAATAGTTTTCGTTTCATCGAAAATTGTTTCTGTTTGTTCCAGAAACACCCATTTCGGCAAATCAGAAGGTATAATGTTGCAGTGACGAATTTGTTTTATTTCTTTTAAATCTCTCATATTTTATCAGTTTTATTACTAGATCTTTACGTTTTTAGTCTCGGACTGTTGTCTTCCCTGACTGTGTATGCTCTTTGCCGTGCACCTTGTGCGATCGCGGCGAATTAGAAACAGTAAATGAAAGTTTTTTTCTTGTCTTCTCAGCTACATATTCTCTTTATCGTGCACCTTGTTTTTCGTTTTTTTTTTGTGATTTGCAGAAAAAAAGGCAAGCACGGAGAACGAGAGAGAAGAGTTAGAAACAAAAACCCCTTCCTCTTTCCATTCTTTTATGTACCTTTTAAACTTAGCTCACTTGGTCCAAAGTTGTTTTATTCCTTAATAGGTCTTGAGTTCAAGTCTTATTAAGCTACTTTTTAATGCATGCAATTTCTATTTTCAAGTTACTTTATTGTAAAAGTGCATCTCACATAAATAAAATAAAATAAAAAGTGAGTCAGTTAAGTCTTTTAATTTATTGTCGCACTATTTAAAAGTAACATTATTGTAAAAGTGAACCTCACTTATTCTACAAAAGTGATTCACTTCAAAGCAACTTTATTGTAAAGTGATTGTCAAAGGTTGATCTTGGGAAGAGGGGGGTTCTTTTTTTTAGTTGGTCAAGTTAATATCTGCCACGTCACTATTGGGGACATCTTCAACATTTTTTTTGATCAAGCATAGCTTTATCATCCAGAATCAGTTTTCAGTGCCGTTTTTTTAAACCACATATTTTTTCGAGCTCTTTGCAACCAGTTAGTTTCTATTTTTTTAGCCATTATTTTACAGTATGGCCACCCCTTGTGATATTATACTTACAAGTTCTAACTATTTCTCATGGAAATCTCATATGGAGGATGTTCTACGAAGTAGGGGACTTTTCAAGATAACCTCAGGGAAAGAAACATAACCCACTAATGATGATAAGAAAATTAAATGGGTAAATAGATGTGATGAAGCTCATGGATTGATTGGGATGTCAATCTCTACTGATTTGCGATTCCACATATCTAGAATTGATGAACCTGATAAAGCTTGGGAAAAGT
>LPNX010058937.1:552594-681506 GCA_001517045.1 Pseudotsuga menziesii
CTAAAAAACAAAATTCTCACAATAATAAGCTTTCGGTTTTGATCAAGATATGGAACCAGTGTTGCCGAAACTTTGAAAGGGTTTCTGGTTCTGGATTTTCTATGCATTTTTGTTGGATATTTAGAAGATGTAAAAGGTTATATACTTCTTCAGCCCCATTCACATGATATAATCATTAGAAGAGATGTTAAATTTGATGAAAATCTCTTGGCCTGCGAGCCTAACTTGGCAGGTGTGCCATCTTTGGCCTACGAGCATGATTTGGCAATTGTGCCTTCTTCTTCTTCTTCTTCCAATTTCCTTGACAGGGTTCCAACTCCAATTTCTGATGATGACAGTGAGGATGAAAATCCACCTCCGCCTGCTCATGTTCCTCCAATTGCACCAGCACCAATGCCTTCTCGATGGGTCCGTTCAACATGTGAAGCAACTGGTGATCTTGCCGGTGATCCTAGAGATCAACGTCGAACACGTTCTCAGTTTCAGCGAGCCTCTTCCCTTTTGGCTCAAGTTTCCAAGAATCATGATCCAGAAACTTTTGCAGAAGCTTCAGGAAATCCAGATTGGGATGCAGCTATGGATGAAGAATATCGTTCCTCAAAGGCGAATGATACTTGGGATCTTGTTCATCTTCCAAAAGGAAGAAAACTTGTCAGATGTAAATGGGTCTACATAACTAAGTATGCATCAGATGGAAGTGTTGAAAGACTTAAGGCAAGGTTAGTTGCCAAAGGTTTTTCCCAAGTTGAAGGGATTGGCTACAATGAAACCTTTGCCCCTGTAGCAAAAATGAACTCCATCCGCCTTGTTCTTTCCCTTGCAGCCTTACATAACTGGGAAGTCCATAAAATGGATGTCAAGTCTTCCTTCTTACATGGTGATTTACATGAGGAAATTTAAATGGAACAACCTCCTGGATATGTTCAGAATAACTCTAGCCTTGTTTATCTCCTTAAGAAATCCTTATATGGCCTTAAGTAAGCTCCTAGAGCTTGGTATGCCAAAATGGATAGCTTTCTCCTTGACACTGGTTTTTCTAGATGCCATTTTGACCCCAATGTCTATACCAAGAAAGTAGGAAACCATCTCATCGTACTTGTTCTTTATGTTGATGATCTTATCCTTACTGGTAGTGAGACTAAACTTATAACTCATGTGAAATCCAGTCTTGAGCAAAATTTTGAAATGTCAGACTTAGGACATTTGCATTATTTTCTTGGTCTTCAAGTCTTGCAAACCAAAGAAGGAATCTTTCTTTCCCAGTCTAAGTATGCTTGTGACCTTCTTCGTCGCTTCCACATGGAAGATTGTAAACCAGCCCCTTCTCCCTTCCAGTCTAGAGTCAAACTTTCTGCCACTTGTACTTCCCTTGAATTAGATGCCATCTTGTATCGTTAGCTTGTTGGTAGTCTTTTATACTTGACTCATACCCGTCCCGACCTTTCCTTTGTCGTTGGTCAAGTTGCCCGTTATATGCAAACTCCTCATGAAAGTCACTGGAAAGCAGCAAAAATAATACTTCGATATATTCGAGGTACAATTCAGTTTGTGATTCATTACAGTACAGGGGGGAAACCTTTGTTGGTTGGTTTCACTGATTCAGATTGGGATAGAGATCTTGATGATCGAAAGTCTACTGCAGGTTATGTTTTCAGTCTGGGATCTGGACCTGTCACTTGGGCTTGTAAGAAACAACAAGCTCTTTCTCTTTCTTCAGCAGAAGCAGAATATCGAGCCGCAGTTAATGCCAGTCAGGAAGCTTTATGGCTTCGACAGATCCTTTCAGAGTTTGGATTCGAGCAGCAGCAGCCTACTCCACTTTGGTGCGACAATCAAAGTGCCATTAAGCTTGCCAAAGATCCAGTTCTACATCAGCGCAGCAAACACATTGAGCTACACATGCACTTCATCAGAAATCTTGTTCATGATAAGTGTTATTGAAGTTCTCTATTGCCCTACAGATGATCAAGTTGCAGACATCTTCACCAAGTCTCTTACAGAAGCGAAGTTTTCTAAACTTCGGTCTAAGTTAGGAGTTCAGGAATGTGTCCTTAAGGGGGGGATAAGCTCTAATGCCTCCTTCCTTCTCCCAATAGTGTCACTTTTGTAAATCCTTCAATCTTATCCCAAGTTGTTCTTAAGGGGGGATGTTAGGATATTTAGACACTTAGGAGTTAGTTAAGATCAACTTGTGTAATATATCCGTTAGATAAAAATGTGTTTCTTTAGTATGCTTTAGTATGCATTTGTAAATATTCTAATCCGATGGTCACGATATGTTCTAGACATAGAGTGATCCGATGGTTCAACTTCTCTTAGATCATACCTACCATTGATCTGTGGCTTAACACCCGATTGGTTTATGATCTCTATTTAAAGAGCATAGAGGGTCCTTGGCTAGTTGATCGATTATGAGAAACTCATGTAACTTTCTTTCTTTTGCATAATAAATTGCTCCAAGTAGCTATTTGGCTGGGGCCGTGGACTATTTCCCTCTCGAGGGTTTTAACCACGTGACAAACATCGGTGTTTTGATATGTGATTTATTTGTGTAAAGCGGTTGCTCAAGGTGTTCGGTCTTTTGGGAGTACCCTGTGTACCCGAACAAGATATGGTAGGAAATTGGGTAAGATGGAAAAATATGGATGTTCCAACTCTTTTAAAACTTTTATATGATGCCTTTCTTCAATTGATTCATGGAGAAGCTCCGATCAGTATTGATATAAAAGATATTAGAGGCTAGGGCAAATAATGATTTTATTCAGTGAAATAGGGATATGAAAAATTATATCTAGAGTAGCCACATTCTCCCTATTCAAACTTTGGGCTAAAATATGGCAACATGATGTCTTACCAATATATTTATTGTTAGGTTATGTATAGTGGAAGGTAAAATTCTCACATCTAAGAATCTTAAAAAAAGACATTTGAATTTCCTTCAAGATGCATCTTATGTAAAGAATCACAAGAGACAATTCACCATCTCTTTTTCCATTGTAAGTACACAATGAAGATCTAGATCAATATTGTGAAGGAATTAAACAAGAATATCTATTTGCAAGAAAATTGGGATGTGTACTTTCTTAATTGGAAAGGTAAATTCCTAGGGAATTTCAATGGGAAGCCTATTCTGTCTCAAATTTGGTCTGCTATCCCAAAATACATCTTTTGGAGAGATTGGGTGGCAAGATATTGTGGAATGTTTGATAATATGTCTGTCACAATAGTAGATTCAGTTGTCTCCGCTAAATCTCTCTCGAGTGAATCCCTTGAAGTACACATTAATAGAAAGTATATTAATGAATTATGGATAGTGGAAGAGGATTTATAGATAAAAAAAAGTTTAACTCAAAATTGGATGTCTATACCGAGTATTGGAAAGCAAGTACAAAGTTCCTCTTGGAAAATAGAAATGAAGCAAGAAGAATTCCAAAATTGGCTTCAAAGTTTGCAGTGCCATACCCTCTTTTTTATGGATCCTCGAACGACAATCCTAGGGAGGCAGGTGCGAGGGGGGTTATTTTCGACCCCGAAGGAAATAAAGTTTTAACTTTTGCTTGTGGATTAGGGACTAAAACTAATAATCAAGCAAAGTGCTATGCTTTATTCTTTGGCTTAAAACAATCTACTGCACTAGGTATTTGATCAATAGTGGTGATTGGATATTCTCTTTGAGGATAGGCATCCTAAGGAAATAATGGATCAAATTATCGAAAGACTTCATAAAAGAATTGTTGGTCTTATCTCTCAAATTTTGGTATACAAAGTTCTACCGTGTTCAAAGAGAGCATAATTCTAAATCAGATAGATTAGCAAATGAAACTTCCCACCTACCTTGGGGTATAAAAAATGGGGTTCAAATTCAACCTTGTTGGCTCCCCTAAAGTTTTTTATGCATTCTTTAATCTCTTCATGTGTTAAGATATATGTCCTCTCAATAATTTATTATCATATTCGACAGCACATAATTGTAATATATTTTGTACTAGTAAGCTAAACTCTAGACCATTTGCACCTAAAATCCGGTGGACATTTTTCAAATAATAGTTTTCAGTGATTGGAATTGCATAATCTGGGTGCCTCAAGGATAATCGAGGATCCTGAATCCATTTCTGCAATAAAAATTGCAATTTTATCACTAAAAATCTCATTTTCAACAACAAATCGTGTTGCCAGATTCAAGCCAAACTTGCCTGAAAAGGTGCAAATGGTCTAAAGATTAGCCAACTCTTTTTGTACTTCATCCGAAAATGTGGAGGCTTCGAGACCTCTTGGTAAATGAAGCTTCTCGAGCAATCTTGAATCGCACATTTGGGATTAGTGCAGGGCATTTGGAGGCACATTCAGTTAAGGTGTTTTATTGAGCTTAACGAATAACCTATGCCATCATTTTCAATTCGTAATCAATATCGAAGGGAGTTGGTTTGGATTGATCAGGGATTCTGGAATGGTGGCGTGGACCTTCACAGTTTTTGTTTCCTCCTCCTCCTATGTACCGGGAGAGCGGATTCCAAATTTATACAATGCAGGCTTCAACTTTTGCTGGCAGGTAACTCTCAATAGCCACCGTTTGGCCTCTTGTCCAGAAAGTTTGGGATTCAAGGACGATTCATGAAGCAATAATTTTGGTATATGCATTTGGATATTGGTAATTCTGTGTGGAGGTTTCTGAGATTTTAGTGGAAAGTATTTGCCCACAGAGAGTCAATTTACGCCTTTGGAGATTGGTATTCTTGTGTGGGTGTTTTTGAGGATTCAGTTGAAAGTATTGGCAGGATGCAGAGTTCGTCCTATACATAAATTGGGTTGTTCGAGCCATAGGGATTTTATAGTTGGTTTGGGATTCTAGCGAACAACAGATACGTGTTTGTCGAAATTTAGAAAATGCATTCGTCGGATTTTGGGCTCTCAATTGTAGTTTAGAGATATCTCTGTAAGAATTGGTGATGTCTAAGCTGATCTTCAAGATATCTGTGAACAAATGAGATGGATAAAATCTCAAAATGAAAGGTGCTCAAATTTTGTTGTGTAGTTTGGAAACATCTCTGTAAGAATTAGTGATATCCAAGTTAATATTCAAGATATCTATGAACAAATGAGATGGATAATGTCTCAAATGAAAGGTTTGATAGCAGTGGTTTTCCATATTACTAACCATGTGGCTATTTTGGATACTCACTTGGATGAAATAGAGCAAGCTATTCACATAAAGAATGAATGATTACAATTGCAATGACATGCTACAAGCATGAATGAAGAGACAATTCGAATTCTTTAGGAGGTCATTCGAATTGAATGAGTGAGTCTAGCTTGACTGACTGTAAGCCATGGTTCACTATCGAATATTTAATAGCCGGAAAAAATTCTAGAATGGAGGACAATTAAGGGAGTGAGAACAACAATGGACAGTTAGGTCATCAACCCTCCCATGTTGATATCTTGAGCTCTAGCCAGCAGGCTGAAGAAAAACAAGATGAAGATGTCAATATTTCTAGTGCAGATGAAGACCCAGAAGATTACAGCAATAGTGGATATAATGCAGCATTAGTTTTAGTATGTATGCTTCATTTTTGTTATAAAAAAAAAAGTTTAAGATAGTTTGTCCAAATATATAGCTGTTATACTTAATTATTTTGAAATAATCTTAAGACTTTGGATAACTGTATATGATATTAACATCACTATCGGAAACTTCGTAAAACATGTTTTGAACTACATTAGTGTATCTTTTAAAGTTAATTTTATTAGTTGTTTATAATACAAATATCCATTTTAGTTAAAATATATATATATATTGTAAAGAAATATTATTTAAATATTTAATTTATATTATTAATTTTGAAAATATATCAAATTATAATTAATATTTATATGTGTGATTTATCCATTAATTTCAAAGGAAACATGGATTGAATTTTTCCAATATTATGTAGGAACCTTCAAGTTCAATTGGATTGCAAGTTGCTAGTTAACTATATCTTACTATACTAGATTAGAATTTGATATTTAATTTGTTTTTGCACTTAATTAATGCATTCTTGTTTTAACAGTTTCAGTTATACATATAGTTCTAACTACTTCCAATTTGAACTCTTCAAAAATTAACAATTTTTTTTACTATTTAATTCGTTAGTAATAATTTAATTCTTTAATAACAAGAAAACAATATTTGTAGATAATAATTCAGAAGAAGTTAACATCAATTCACTAGAAATTAAGAAGAAGAATACCTCCGAGTGCTTCACCTGAACCATGTTGAAGTTAAGTAGTATTGAATTAACTGAAGCCCCTTCTTCCAGTTGCCAAGCATGGAACCACGGTTTATCCTCCGAGCTAACTAGAGGCCTAGCCACTCCCTCTGTTCCCATGGCTCCTTGAACAACAATTCCCAATTGATTGTCTTTGGGACCATCCCAAACAATAACCCAAATCCCTCAGTTTTCAAGTCTCCCACAATACCTCTCTTCCCCTCCTCTAAACAACCAAGTGAAGAATCCTTATTTCTCCCCACCTTTCCTTCCCTTTATTCTCCCTTCCATCAAATCAATTTTACTTCCCCAAGATTGACCCATGCTTCAAGAGAAAAATCAAATAATAAAGAAAGAAAAACATAATAATTAAATGGACTCCATGAATTGAACTTTTAAAATTAAGCAATAATTGTTGGAACTACATAAAGCATAAATACGTAGAGGGTTTCTCATCCTTATAAATGTAATTATTGGCATGACTTACGATGACATGGCATTCAAACTCATCTTTATATATATATATGTAATTATTCGCTTGAAATCTGGGAAATTTCTTCCTCAAATGAGTGGCATTTGTTCACTTGTAGATTGGGAGGGAGAAATATTACTTGATTTATTTATTTTTTATTTAGACAATTACTTATTTTTCGTTAGCTGAAATATAGATATCACACACACATAGTATGAGTTTGTTGACTTGATTAATATATTTTATATTGCTTGCATACATATAATATAATATTATATACTATATAGATCACGTGAAATTAGACAATTTGCAGTTAGAGTATGATTATTTAATTTATGGATATGATCGTCCAATTTTGCATTTAGAGCAGCTATGATATTATTTTTTCATTTAAATCAAAATTTGTTATTTTGGGTGAAAAAATAATTATGGATTGTTTAATATTATTATATTGGAATGAGGCAGTGAAGATGTTTGGGAGGATAAATGGAGAAGTGAAGCAAGGAGTTACAGGGTTATTTTTTGGGGGAGAAGGTTATTTCACTTGGAGGGACGTTTTGGGGAAGAATGGAAGAAGACCTATGAAAGTTATTTTTTTGTTTGTCTTGAGCCGCACTACTGCATCACTATTTTAGGAGTCACGGGCACGGAGGGCCAAGAAACCGAAAAGGTTTCTTGGCACTAGGATGTCGACGAGGCTCCTAGTTGGAAAGGTGGTGTAATCCCACTTGGACACAGACAAGCAAGAAAGGGAGAAGGGAGAGTGGAGGATGGAGCTTGGACAATATATCAATTTTTGGGCTTTAAGAAGTATTTTTCTCATGAAATTAATTTTTTATATGTTACTATATGATGTTGTTGCTCATAAAATATTTTGCTATAGTTTACTGTGAGAATAAAAGAAAAAACTATTTTGAAGTTTAAACTCTGGTACCATATGTGAGGACCTGACACAGGTCCTTAAGATATTAATACTAAATAAACAGTTTATCTTATTTCTTCTTTCATATCTACAATATTTGTGTTTATGTGCCGGTATAAACCAAATAAATAATTATTCTTTTAAAGTAGACAAAAATATAGCATATGCATATTAATCTTAGTTTAACATTTTCAAATTTTCATTTCAACATGTATATCAACTTTAAACTTTTAAAGTATTAAATGGAAAAATACCTGTAAATCTATTTGAATTAGCACCAAGCCTTCTTTTTTGTTTCCATAGTCAAGTCCAAACTAGAGTTTAACTCCCATCCAGATAAGAACATCCTCGTCGAGTCCCTAGCGCCAAAAAAACCCATAGGTTCCTTGGCCCTCCGTGCCTAAAGTCCCTAAGAACAACAACATCAACATATGCAACATCTAGAAGTAGGTCTTGAGATCCAACTCCCCTCTAGTTCAGATCTCTTGGTTCCTAGTTTCCCCATGGGTTCCTAGCCTCACCTTCTCTCTCAACTCTTCTAAATTTTCTCTTCTCACGATTCTAAAGAATTCTCCCCCAAAAAACAAAAATCCTCTTCTTCTCTTATCCCTCCTTATTTATCAAATCTTTCAGTACTTCTTCCCTTTTAGGAGGAGTGCATCACACTTTTCCCGGGAGGTCAAATATTATCCAATAATACCCACAATCCCATCCAAAAATTTAAATCACACCAACTTTTCCTCCTTTCTATTTATCAAATCTTCCATCGCCTCTTCCGTTTTGGAGGAGTGCTCACACTTTTCCAAGAGGTCAAATATTACACAATAAAACCCACAACCCCATCCACATATTTAAATCCTACCAACTTTTCAACTAACAAGTAAAATCAAATAATATTATGTTAACATCATAAAATCTTACAAAGGCGAGATCTTATCTAAATAGTTTGAAACTAAATTCACGATATAGCATGCACAATTTTGTAATTAATAATTATAATTAACATATTAACATTTTAATATTTATAATTAAGATTATATACATAATTTATAATTAACATTTCAAATATTTATCTATAATTTGAATAATAAAAGCACGCACGTGTAAGGAATGTAAGTGTAGTTAGCACTTACATAGCCTCTATGTGTATTAATAATAACAAGATGAAACTCTAATGCATAGTTTATGTTGGAGGAGCCTAGTCAATCAATCGATTAGGTCCTTTGACCGACCACCGTCGAGTCGATCCAATTGGTCGATTAAGCCGATGTAACTACTTGTAACTTAATAAATGATTGTAACTCAATAAATATAGGTTGATGAGTCGTGATTCATATAGTTCAATATTACATTTAAACATATTCTAGCTCTAATATTATACAAGTGTTGTTGTTGTTCCATTTCCTTTGGTGCCTTCTTATATATAATGTGAATTCTTCATCTTCTATATTCTATGTTTTTTATATTCATGTAATCTCATAGATTGCAACATTGGTGTCGTTGTCGGTTGTACTGTTGGAATTTAGAAGATGAGTGTGTCTGCATAAATTATAAGTGAAGAAGATATCAAATAATGGTGGAATCGGAAGGTGACAAACTATATCAAGAACTATGCCAAAAGGAATAAACTCTCGTTAGCGCAAGTCAGAGAAAGATCCTTTAATGAAACACACCAAAAGTTCATTGAATCCATCCCACATGAATTGAAAAAGCAGAACAACTACATTTATGAGAAAAATAGACCTAACCAATGAAACACTGTTAATGCACAAATTCAATAACGGTGGACGTATGAGTGGTTAGAAATGATATGCGACGAATTTTGTGAAGAACAAGCCATTGAAGAGAGGACATTTGTCGTCGATGTTGAGAAAAGATTCAAAGACAACCTCCATGACTCATTCTTCGTTACTATACCAAAGTTGTTATTCAAATTTTTTATTGATCATGGAGTTGGCCATATAGTTGAAGCGTGACCACTGTTGGAGACTAGAATAACTTCAAATTAGGAGCAGAAACAAAGAGTCTGGGAACGTTTTATTCAAGAATGCTAGTGGGAGTACTTTCTTAGTAAATGAGCCAAGGAGTTGAAATTTCCTTTGTCACCTTGCAATGGTCGGGACAAGAATGGGGGGGGTTTCCGACCATATGAAGATGAGTAGATAAAGAGATGACCATAGTCGATGACAAGAAATAAAAAGATGAAGAATGCTAAGAAGACTAATCCACCTCGACAGAATAGAAATATAGCAATCTATAAGCCCTTTGCTGACATTCAAAAGATCGAAAGAGAGTAAAGATTTATAAGACATGAGGAAACAGATATATTAGGATTCCATTGAGAGGGAAACGAGTTACGAAAAAATTGGAAAGGAAAGTCGAGATTCCAAAAGTCCTGCCCGATTCGAGGGAAAGTTGACCAATGAATGGAGAAGGTGAGGAGTCGACATAGGTAGGGGGTCCTCAGTCAATGGAGTTGACCCCACAGTTGAATATTGTAATCCATGACTGTTAAATTTAATGAAGCATCGGATATTCAGTCCTGCATGAATTCAATGGAAAAAGAAGGTTGCAAAAGAGAGAGAAGAATTTAGTAGAGATTGATCAATTACTCATGGCAAAATTGCACACACATGGAGACAAAATTGGAAGAATATCATTACATCATTAATCAATATATTGTAAGCAATACAATGGTGTTACAAATAGGAGAATTTGAATTCATAAGATAGGATTCGAATCTACCAACTTGGATCGAGTTCGGAGCTAACTCGGTGTGGGAAAACCACCACTAGAGCTCACTGATGCAACTCTGGATCACTGAATCGGTTCACAACCAGTTAACTAACTAATTTAGGTGAGAAAAGGAACCCTACTTTTCCTAAATGATGCAAAGTGGCACTATGATGACCGAGAGTGAATTAACTGATGGGAATTAGAGCATAATTGAACACCAACTAGGGTGAATTGTTGGAGACTGCTGGTGGCACTTAGAGTGGGTTCCTAAATTATAAGGATTGGTCCCTGGAACTCCTAAACTCATGCAAATAGGTGCATTGAGTGTTAGGTGGCTCCTGGGTGAGTACCCCATGGCACTAGTGAAGTGACAATTACCTCTTAAGCTAGGAAAACACAAATAGACTATGTTGGTCAAGGGATGATTAATTAATAATCCTAACCCCCCCCCCTCAATCCTAACTCTGACAACCTGGGCTTAACAAACCAAGGAAATGGGGAAAACCTCATGGGAACCCCCCCCTCAAAATAAGCAGGAAAGACTAGGATCAAGATTTCACATCAAGAGAAAATTTATTATTGAATAAAAAACTTGTGAAAATATTTATGCAATATGCATCTCTGTGGAAGAGTAATGCAGTGTGATAGTCCTTGTGTTTACTAGTTTCCTGGTACTGTGCATGTGAAATTCTCCACCTTCTCCAATCTAATGACAGATAGGAGAAGAATTGTTGCCTTAGTCTCTTCTTGATGGAGGAAGAACGACATGATCCAATATGTTCTTCAGTGAGAAGAATTGTTGATCATACCTTACCATCATGAAGCATCTCTCTGGGAGTTTGTATCACTTCTCTTGGAGGAGTGGATTTGCTTGACATAGCGCAATGCTTTATTTTTGAAATTGAGATCTTGTTCTCCTCATGTTAGATGACTCTCCAATCATGTTCCCAACAACCTCAATAACCTTTTGAGCCCATTTAGGCCTAAGATTGGGAGTAGGGACTGGATATGGATCTGGATCCGATTGGAATTCATCTTCAATTCCATAAACTAATTCAACTTGGTCATATGCTTTGGTTTATGAATCTGAAACATAAACGAAACCATTATCATATGCAAAAGGTTTAGGTAGGATGAATTTACCTTCCCTTTCAAATGGAAGTTGATATTGTACTGGATCTGAGTATGGATGGAAGTGTGAGAATTCATATGCCTTGGAGGCATGGTTTGCAATACATTTCACTGTCATCTTCCCAGTTGATACATATGAGATCTCCACTGAGTCAGGACCAAATACAACTTGCTTTGGTGAGCCTGTATGAGTCATCTGGTATACAGACAAAAAGTTTACAGCTAAGGAGGGCACATAGAAGACATTCTTGAACACTCTGTGCTCTAACTTGATTGAACCATTTCCTTCAACTTGATTTGAGTGTCATCTCCCATGCGAATAATTGGACCATCAGTAAGTTGTAATGAAGAGAAAGATTCTTTGGATGCAACCATCTGATTGGAGGCTCCTAAATCAATGAGGAAATCATGAATTTTGAAAATCCAGCCTTCAATGCATGGCATCTCTCATGATATTCAGTTTTATCTCTAGAGTCAGCCTTCCTTGCGCCTTCAGGGAGGGAAATATTGTGCTGCTCAAGGAGTCTTGACATCTGATCTATGGTATTCTTCATACAATCTTTCTATGTATGGTTTCCTTTCTTACAGTAGGATCACATGCCCTTTTCAAACCTCTGATGTTTGTCCTTCTTAGAGCCCAAGGATTCATCTGATGGATCAAACTCTTCTTTAAGTTCAAATTTAGTGTTCCTCTTCTCCTTTCCTTTATGCTTCTTCCTTTCTTGTGCATTCTTTGTCTCACCAGCCAAGAGATATTGATTTGTGGAGGCTCTGATGGATCCCATCTATATAAGCTTGTCTTGTTCTTGTATTAGAGATTCTATGAAGGCATCGAAGGATGGCATTCGCCAATGAGGAGTTGTAAGTCTCCCGGAGTGAAAGGTGGATATAAAAATTGAGAATTCCGGGCTAAGTTTGCTCAGAATTGAGAGCATCAATTGCTCATCCTTCTTATCAATCCCGCAATGCTTGCATTGCATGACAAGGGATTTTAATTTTGGGAAAAATTGTTGTATAGTTTCGAAGTTATTAGGTTGTAGTGCTATCAGTTCATTCTCCAGAATATGCCCCTTAGCTCATCCTGCTTTCCAAACAAGGATTCGAGATTCTCCCATACTTCCTTGGATTTTTCAGTCCATCAAGATGGAACAATAACTCTCTAGAGATGTGGATGCACATGGAGCCAAATTCTTCATCCAACTTGTTCAGATACTTTGTATTTTTAAGAGACTTCTAGGGATTGACCTCTCTGCCCATGGTGACCCTGTACAAATCCTTGTTTCCCAAGACTAGCTGCATATCATCCCTACAATCAAGATAGTTGAAGGGCGTGAGGATCCTAGGAGTAAAAATTGTGGAATTCTCCATCTTACAACTTCAAGGAACAACTAATTCTTCAGAAAATATTCAATTTACATGCAAAAAACACCGCAAAACACTTCAATTCAAAATCAAACCAATTCAAACACTCTCCACTTCGACATGTGCACTTACTCTGGGTGCATCACGCATGGCTAGAATTCTCTGGATAGAATCGAGTGGGAGAAAGGAAAATACCAGGAATTATGTGGAACCCAATTGCTTTTGTTGCATCAATGGAAGTTTCTGAGGTTTCAAGTTGGCATGGATACCTACTCCGATACCATGTTTAATTTAATGAAGCATAGGATCTTCAGGCCTGCATGAATTCAATGAGAAAAAAGGTTGTAGAAGAGAAAGAAGAATTTAGTAGAGATTGATCAATTACTCATGGAAAAATTGCACACACATGGAGACAAAAATGGAAGAATATCATTACATCCATTAATCAGTACATTGTATGCAATACAATGGTGTTACAAATAAGAGAATTCAAATTCCTAAGACAGGATTCGAATCTACCAACCTGGACTGACTCCGGATCTAACTCGATGTGGGAAAATCACCACTAGAGATGAAACACCGAATCAGTTCACAACCAATTAACTGACTGAGTTAGGTGAGCAAAGTGTCATGTCCCAAATTTTGCATTGAGTCACAATGGCCTAATCACATTTTCCATATTCATGAGAGTTTGTCAAATTGATGCTAAGAGTCAAATAATTGCCACAAAGGAAAATTACTAGTTTCCTAGATTGGGGGTTGAAGCTTTGGGATTTGGAATAAGTGGGACAATAAATGATGTTCAGACATTACAATGGAATAAATATTTAATAATGGAGCTTATTAAATAAATGCAAGAGAAAATTGAAGAGGCAATCGAGCATGGAGACACATGGAGACTATGGGGCCCACACAAGCTAGAATTTATGTGCCACATGGTATCCTCCTCTTGCAATTTTGAATCCATGGGAAGCCTAAATGTTCTTGGATGAATTAGAAGGATAATACATGTGGCCATATACATCATAGGTTGAATTTGGATGGAATGTAACTTACATGGGAGAGGAAGAGTCATTTTGGAGCTAGTGAGACACTTAGACTGGATTCCCTAGCTCTATGACAACAATGATGAAGATACTATGCCACCTATGACACAAATCAGATCTGAAGGATGACATCTGACATATCTGACATCTCAGGTCAAAATAGATCATCCAAGAGGGTGCTCATGTGATTTGGGGAAGCTCAATGGGTTCCTACTCAAATTGGGGGAAGATGGAAGGCTAAGAAAGGGAGGGCACATGGAAAATCGTGAGCCCACACCCAAATTCGAATTTGCTTGAGTTTGTGGATAGGTTGGTAACCTTAGAAGGATAAGGATGTTTATAAAATACAGGAATCAACCAAGAGAATAGCTTTTGTTCATTTTAGAAATTGTCATTTGTGAATTGTGAGAGCTAGCGGATCACTAGTTTTCTTGCCTTGGCCAATTTCGAGGGTGAAATATTCCCATCCAAGTTGGTGTTTAGAGAGACCACTCAGGTATTTCATGGAGATTTAATGGATTTTTATTTGCAGGTGTAAACTACAGGGAATCTCATGGTTTCTTCTACTGCAACTCTTTCTCTCAACCATTTCCAGTTTTTATTGCATATTCTTGCTCATGGAGGGATTGTGCTTTGGGTGAGCTATTGAACTCTTTGAGGAAGCTTATAATACCCCATTATTTTATGCTCTAATGTAAATTATTTGTATTTCATGTTTAGAAGACTCTCAGTTCGAAATACCAAAAAAATTCATGTAAAAATGTTAAACAATGAAGAAATATTGCCATTTCCCCACTATCTTGTTGTGAACCATTGCAATGCTGATGATTTTGAATTGGGAGAGCCTTTAATTGTACATTTTATGATTGTAAGAATCTCAATATACTCTTTTATTCATTCTCAGAAAGTATCAGGTCAAAATACCAAAGCGTTGTATGTAAAATGAAATTTAATGAGAAAACAATGACCATTTCTCCACTATATTGTTGTATGCCATGGTAATGTTGATTATTTCGAATGGAAGAATGTATCTCTGATATATTTATGATGAATGGAATGTAATTTATGAGTATTACAAGTTTCATGTCCAGTACGTAAGCATTTGAGGTCATTTTACTTAGTTTAATTACATTTGGAGAAGATTTGATGCCATTTCCCCAAGGGTCGAATTAGTGATTTTGTAGCTGTTTGGGAGAGGGTCAGAACAACATGTACAAACTGAATAATGATGCATATGAGACCTTAAAAATGTCCCTTTAACATCATTTTCCTATGTTCATAAATTCGAATGGGTTTGGGAGCATTTGAGGAGCCATTTCCGACATTTACCCAGGGGAAATTGGAGCCCCAATTTGCTAGTAAAGACTCCTACCTTGGTCAGAATATTAAACAAGTTTTCAGAAGTAATTGGAGGGTCATAAATCATCCCTGAACATTGTATCAAGTGTTAATATCATTCATACACCTTCTCAGAATATTTGGGAGCATTTGGGTCAATTTGGAGACCGAGACATCAAAACTAGTCAAAGGTCGAAATTGGAAAAAAGTGAAAAAAATGGCCATTTAATAAAATTTCAAAAAGGGACATTACAAAAAGGCTCCCTACTTTCCTCAAATCAGGAAAAGTGGTGCTAAGATGACTGAGAGTGAACTAAATGATGGGAATCGGAGCATAATTGAACATAACTAAACACCAACTAGGGTCAACTGCTGGAGACTGCCGGTGACACTCAGAGTGGGTTCCTAAATTATAGGGATTGGTCCATGGATCTCCTAAACTCATGAAGATAGCAGGGATAAATTTAGGGGCGAAATTTAGCCCATGGCCTATTTTTAGGTGGTTTTCTCCAAAAAAAGATTCGCCATTTTGCATTCTTTGAATCCCTGTTTTGCCCAATTTTGATGGTGTAAACTTTTTTCACCCTAAAAATCACCAAATTATTATAATAAACGATATAAAATACTTGGAAATTAAAATATTTTTTGAAAAATATCACCAAACATTTTATAGTTGGTGTTTTAAGATTTGGTAAGATTCGCCAACATTTATACACTTTTAAATAAGTATGGTTCCTTAAAATCGTCCCTGGCAGATAGGCGCATTGAGTGTTAGGTGGCCCCTAGGTGAGTCCCCCCCATGACACTATGTTGGTCAAGGGAAGATTAATTAATAACATTAACACTGACATAATGACTCCTTTGTTTGTTATATAGAGGATTATATCGAATAGACCAAGTGCTAGAGAAATCGTCGAATGTGACTTGGGACTTGGACCAGGTGCTAATATCATTTATAGTCGTCTTGACGAGTATGGACAATTTTTGGATCGATTGATGATCTCAAGACCTGAACGTGGGAATTAGATCACTTTAATGCCATAATATAGCCATAATTGTTTCAATCTCTTCTATTTTGAACGTGTGGAGGTACCCCCTACCAACAATATTATCAATTCAAGCATTTGACCAGTCGAAAACCCAACATGTCGAAGAAGAGTCTGTAGAAGAAGTTAAGTTATCATCGGAGTCGTAGTCACTCCAGATTGTAACTCAGTCTACAACCAATAGGTCATCAACATCATAATGACCGTGGATGTCACCAAGAAACATTTCGAGTAACAATCCAGGTAACAATATTAATTTTCTCAATATGGCTTTCACAACTCAAATAAATTGTCCTATATATGATGGGGATGGGGATCCTCGAAAACATTGGTTTGTATGTGAAGAAATTTGGGAAGTTAATATTGTTGCAGATGGAAATAGACAAATAGAAATTTTTATAGAAGGTCTATGTGATAGCGCACTAAGCTGGTACATGAACTTTATTGAAAATGGAGCTAAGACAAAAAAAGAAATTAAAAAAAAAAAAATTGGAATTCTTTCGAATGAAAGCAATAGACACTCGGCTGCACATGATCTCAAATCCATAACACAAAGAGTCGGAGAAACTCTTCGTGAATATGATAAAAGATTCAAATATCTCCTCAATCAGATGCATATGTTCAAACTTTTATTTGATATTAACCATGTATGACTTCAATACATATGACGATTCTCTCAAGAAGGTGCAGAAAATCGAATCAAATACCAACCACTCAGGCGAGCCTTCTGACCGATGAGTTGAAGAAAATCTTGAACATATGCAGCAGTCGCTACAACAACTAGCATTGAGGCATAACAACTTATGGTGCACCAACTATTTGACTAAAGGCCACACAAAATATTCCTGTCGATATAACCAACAAACTACCCTCGACGACAAAGGATCTTTTCCGCAAGAAAGAATATATCAGTAGGAAGAACCTTTATTTTTTTTCCGAGGAAAGGTGGCTTGATAATTTTAGATCTACTCAGGCATCACACTTCTATGATATCTGTGAAATATTTGAACTGCATAGGATAGTCGAATGTCCATATAATTCCGATGCGATCAAACTAAAGTGGTGCGAAATTTGTCGGAATACCCAACATAGCAATGTCCACTGTATCAAAAATTTGAAGACTAAGCACAACCACCATAAAGTCTACCAGATGCAAACAAGAGAGAAAAATCATCACAGAAAACATGAAGATAATCAACATAATGAGCGGTGCAACAATGAAGGGTATAGAGGTTGTGGCGGATATCATGGTCGAGGACGCAACGACTATAATCGTGGTCGAGACAGACCGAGATGTTTTGTTTGCTACAACGAAGAACATTTGAGTCTCGATTGTCCTTGGAAAGACAAGACGGATCTCAAATTATGTACTGAATGTGGTGTCAAAGAGCGTTCCCTGTAGGATTGCCACGTCATGCTCGAAAAACTTATTAATAAAATGAATCTTAATCTTTTGTTTGGTATTCACGAGAATGATGTAATTAAACATAAGAAATTGAAAATTGTTACAAGACAAGGAACAAAAACTAGGTATGATATGTTAGGGTTAACCATGAATCAGGAATGAGTCAAGGTGGTTTATGTCTAGCACATGGTTTGTTGTAGACCATGGTATTGTCCCATGGTATTGCATGTAAGGAAGTATTTATAAGATTTGAGGAAGCTCCATTGTAAAGTGGCCTGGAGGTGAGTGGTGGCTAGCTCACTTGGCCCAGATTGGTTGGTTTAGGTCACGGGAGATAATATATCTATTATGGTGGTTTTTACTAGTTTTGGGTTGTCTATCTTAAATGTGTTGCTATGTGGTTTTGTGTTCTCTCGTATTATTGCATTATGCTCATTAAAATCCTAATAATTGGTATTAGATCTTGTTTGTGCTCGTTGGTGTTGTTATGTTTGTGTGTTATGGCAGAGATCGTGTGTGCATAGAGACATACAAAGCAAAGAGCTCAAAGTTTAAAGTTACTTTAGGTCCTTCTGGTCCCTTAGTAGTCGAGTGTTGCCATGATATTTGCGTGAAGGTGTGGTGCATGGCATGTGAAAGAAATCTACATGGGAAAAAGTGCTTTCAGTTGGAAAACGAGTGTGAAAATTCCCACAAATCGAGCCACAGAGGATTTGTGAAGAGAAACCCCGATGTTGTGAGCCGCATGGAGATTGCAGCCATCTGAAAGGAGATAGGAGCCGCCACAAGAAAATAGAGCCAATGTCGTGTGTGTTGGGGTCGCCTGTGGAGTCTGCTGCCCTACGAAATTAAGAAATGTAGCTGCCATTTTGTGTCGAAACGAAGTGAATCCCACAATGGAGAAATCCATACATAGCCTGCGTTCAAGATTGATGCCCACCATTTTCCAAGAAGCTACCAGATCTAGGAAGTCTGCTGCTTGTGAGTGAATCTAATGAGCAAAGAGGAAATGGTTACTCAATAATCATTTGGATGGTGCAGTTGTTGGTTTTCCATTAACAACCCGTGAGAAAACACGTAAAGGAGCTACCATATATTTGAGAGGAGCTCAGAGGAGTCACTAGCATTGAAATGGTAAAAGAGGTAAATCTGTAGATCAGTCCATGCTTGAGGACAAATACGTCGTATTCCATGGGATGAAAAGAGACTTCTTGGTGATAATGTCGTAATCAACGTTCAAAATTGAACCCTTCCCATCCTTTCCAAAGGGTTTCATAGAAGTGTAAATTTAAAATTTCCCTTAAAAAAAAAATTAAACTTTGAATTTTACCTTTCCAATTAAGAAGGGCATAATTTATATCAACATTTGAAATTACCCATCCATATAAATTTCTCAAGATCTTGAAATTCCTATGCTATAAAGTTCAACTTGTCATTCAAAATATTGGAAATATGATAAATTATAATCACTCACTCACTCATGTCATGCAGTCACTGCTTAGTTGTGCAAGATGACAAGTAATGACTGATGATTACGAGGTACTAGCCATCGAGATGTGACTCTGACTCCCGAGTCACTTGGGGCTGCAATCTAAAGTGTGACAATGTGTCAACGACTACGGCTATAACAACAAAGAACAACAATTAGTCTACTACTAGGCCCGAAACGAGCTCAAAACTTTGTGCTTACTACCTATGTGAACCTCGCTACAAATGTCCACTCTCTTTTCATCAAAATGAAATTCAAAAGGTCGGTTTGATGAGTCCTCTACAAGACTTCATTTCTTGCATGAATATCACAGACTCATGACAACTATAAACAATACGTGATGTCATGCAAATACAAATAATGACATGTAGCGAGGATCACAAACTGTGCAGAGGTTGATTTATACATTGCTATAAAGAGATGTTATTGAGCACACAATATGGAGAAACAATGAGTTTGAAAAAACATTTAGACCAAAGCACTCACACAATGGTTATTAATAAAATTAAAAAAATAATTGTTGGCTCAAAAATAGTCTTTAATTTGAGAATCGTTGTAAAAAATCTCTTCATAAAAGGAATGGTAATTTCACACAATAAAAATGAATTGTGAAAATAGTTTTATGGAGAGTGATGTCATGTTAAAAGGAAGAGGTTATTTTTAAAGTTGTGAAAAGTTTTTTTAATTAAATATCAAAATTGGAGTGAATATGTCCGTTACATGTGCAATGTGAACATGTCCCTAAGAAGTTACAGGAGACTTTGAAAAGTTTTTAAAAAAGGGTTTATGGAAGAAGTTTAAAAAATCCATCTTATATTTCAAGATTTACTTAAAGTAGAGGATTGGTTAAGTGGATTTTAAAATGAAAATATATTGTAAAGGTATAAACATAAATGGTGAAGGTTGAAAGATATGTGTTGAAATAATGTGAAGAGAAATTTGGGTATGGCGGTAAGAATGGTATGATGAGGAAGTGGTAGCACACACATTTGAAAATCATTTAATTATTGTATTTAGTGTTTTTTTAATTAATTATGAGGTGCATGTTTGGTGGTACCCAACACCCTAGCAGTATTTTTGGAATGTAATCTCCCCAAGTGCTAGAAACACAAGGTATCCCTCTTATGCACATAAAATGGATGTTGCATAAAGTGTGGAATGAAGCATTGGATAGGTACGAGGGTGGAAGGTATACTCATAGCCTAGATTGATGTTGATCAAAGAAGTTGAGTCTTCGATTGCATGAGGAATGTGATATGGTTTAATCTCAGTTGTGGGACCAAGATTGATGAACCATGCATGTGAAGAGAATTCCTAGAAAACTGGCGGTTACAGCGGCTGAGGACCCATGCAATCCAGTAGATGGATTCTTCCTATATGGATGCCAATGACAAGGTTGGATGTAGGTACAAAAGGAGCATGGTAGAAAACGAGCAAGAAAGCAAGAATGGAAAAGCGAAAGGATTAAGCAACAGATGGTGATGGTTTAGTCACCATGAAGATACATGAAAAAATTAATGGAGCAATTTTCATGTAAATGGGCATATGGATTTAAGACCTGGTAACACATGCATACCCCTGGTAACTCACCTGTGAAGTCAGGAGATAGACCTAGGTGATAGGGGGATGTATGTCAGATTCCTCGGTAAAAATTTGAGGGAGGTTGGTGATTACTCCAAGTCAAGTTTAAAGGGGGGATTGCTAAGGTTAACCTTGGCTTGGGAATGAGTCAAAGGTGGATTAGGTCTAGCACATGGTTTGTTGTAGCCCTTGGTATTATCCTATGGTATTGCATGTAAGGAAGTCTTTATAAGGATTGAGGAGGCTCCATTGTAAAGTGTCCTAGAGGTGAGTGGTGGCTACCTCACTTGGCCCAACTTAGCCGGTTTAGGTCAAAAGAGATAATAGAACTATTATGGTGGGTTCTACCGGTTTTCAGTTTTCCATGTAAACATTGTATGTCTATATTAAATGTGTTGCTAAGTGGTTTTGTGTTCTCTCATATTATTGTATTATGCTCGTTAAAATCCTAATATGATAATACATAAGTAATAAAATTTCCAAGTAAGGATTGCAATTACCCCCAGATTAATCAACAAAAATATGTATTTAATAATGCTTCAAGAATTTTCAAAGAATTAGCACAAGAGGACACCCAAGAATGTAGAAACAAAACATTGAATGAGGTATTGCAATTACTTACAAAGGAAGAAGTTGTTGCACACCTTATCAATCTTATGTATACCATAAAAAGGACACCAGCTATGAAAAAATTCCCATAAATTTATGCATCCTGAGATAATGAAAAAACAAATATTTAACAAGTCGTTCTTGACTTTTGATCACAAGCAAGCATTATTACAAGAGTAACATGGGAACAACTTGGTCAACCCCAATTATCAAAATCAAGCACCTACCTTAAACTTTCTAACAAAGGCCTAATCAAACCGATTGTCGTATGGAAATATGTGAATACGAGAATTATGGGCATCCAATCACAAGTTGATTTTGAAATCATCGACCCTCAAGAGGGAGGGACATCTTTTTCAGCTTTAGTCGATCGACCATGGGGCAGAAAAATGAAAATATGTATTTCACTTGGAAAGAATCAAATAAAGCACAAAGGTGATGGTAAGAAAGTTATTATTTCCATCTATCCATCAAGGGAAAAGCCATAGGAGGAACCAAATGACCAAGAGGAAGATATAAGAATATTATATCAAATAATTAGCAATAACGAAGATTTTATAGAACCAAATCAGTATGGAGAAATTCATTTGGGATCCCCTATGTCTGTCGGTTATAATTCTGACACCGACTTATAAGACTGGCAGATAGAGAATTATGAAATGCACACAAGAGATTGTTGGTTGATACAAGTCATTCCCCGCAAAAAAAGAGAAACAATGTTTTGCAATTTCTATAATACCAAGAATATTTGAGAAAAAATACAAGACAATATCTAAAGGTAGCACCGACAAAAGTGAAACCAACTACTTTTCCACGATTGTGATATAAAGACCGTGATTCTCCTTTCATGCACATTGAAGAAGTATCACGAAATGTTGGAGAACAAGGAACATTGCAAAGTCGAGTAGAATCTTTCACAGGGAAAGAAACAAGATGGTGGGAAACACATCAATCATGAATGCACACGTGGGCAAGTGCCTCGACTTATTTTTATCAAATATTTGATGGGAAGAAGCTAACTACAGAAGCACAAATCCCAAAATTTGTGCAAGGAATGGACCCATACATCCACATCGACAAATGCCAAAAAGAATGGAGGAGAATAAATTATAAAGATGAGAAACTTTGGCCGCATTTCATTCTTGCTACACTAGAAAATATCCTGGATAAATGGTATCGGATGGATGAAGCACGATGTGGAAATTTCACTTGGCAAGAATTAAAAGAAAATTTTATAAAATATTTCTTGTTCTCTCCAGCGTAAGAATGTATTAGGGAGGCAATTGAAGAAATCACGAAGTTCATAGAGTCAAAAAATACTGATAGACTGACCAAGGGTCAACAACCTGAGCCAGCATGTAATAATATTTTAACCAAGGCAATTCAATTGTCAACATGACTCGAATTGGAAAACAATAAAACTATCGAAATAAGATTCTGTTGGAAATCAGACCACCCGTCATCAAGAAAACCAATAAAATCAATTATGAAAGTAGCCACAGAGGAGAAAATTGAGCCAAAAATATTTACAGAAATATATTTTCCGCTTGCCCTCATTGAGTTTAAATAAGGAGATCAACCAATTAATCAAGTGAGGTAACCGTAGTGGATGGATGCACAAGTCAAGCTTAAAGAAGTTGATATCTCAAACGACAACGGACCGAAAATGGCGAAGATAAAAAATTATTGGACTAAACAACAAACAACCAATATAACTAGCCTGCTGAAAGAATATCAAGACGTTTTTTCCAAAGACAATAAATATTTGAAGGGCTTAGTACAATAAATGGACGAAATGAAGATCTACATAAAACCAGATGTTAAACTTGTGAAAAACCGCTCATACAAACTGGAACACAAATATAAAGATAGTCATGAAGGAAATAGAAACCATGCTGACAGTTAGAATCATCTATCCTATAAATTATTCAGAGTGTCCTAGCCCTATGGTCATCCAACCAAAGAAACACGATCCGACGAAACTACACATTTGCATCGACTTTCGAGGATTGAATAAAGTCACATTAACCGACTCTTTCCCTACGCCCTTTGTTGACGATATTATTAACGAGGTCATTGGTCATGAATGTTATTCCTTCAAAAATGGATTTTTTGGATGCAATCAAGTCCCTATTTCCAAGGAAGATCAACACAAGGCTACATTTGTTTGCAAGTTTGGCTCATTTGCCTATAAAGTAATGCCTTTTGGCTTAAAGAATGCACCAACAATCTTTTCAAGAATCATCATTAAAGTATTTCAAGAATATATATATATATATATATATATATATATATATATATATATATAACGATGGTTATTTATTTCGATGACTAGACCATATACTTGTTATTCCATGACCATATATAGTGCCTTCAACTCATGCTGGAATGGTGCCGACAAATACAACTCTCATTGAACATCAAAAAGTATATATTTACAACCCCAATTGGATTCCTCTTGGGCCACGTCGTCTGGAAAGACGGAATCAAAGTCGAGTATACAAAAATCAAAGTTATTCTCAACTTGAAGCCTCCAGACAATCCAAAGTAGTTACGAATAATTATGGGACACACGAGATACTATCAAAAATTCATTGGGCACTATTATGATACCACGTACCTATTTGAAGAACTGTTAAAACAATATCAAGAATTCCAACGGTCACATGAATGTGAGGCGTCCTTTGAACTACTAAAGCAAAAACTAGTTGAAGCCCCTATTCTTCGATTTCCAAATCGGTCGATCAAATCTCATGTCCATATTGACGCTTTCGGTGTAGCAGTTAATGCGATCCTCACTCACCCTAAAGTGGACCGAATGGGTTATCCAAATGCATATGCCAGTAGGAATTTTAACAAATCCGAAAGGAATAATTCGACCACAGAACGAGAGGCTCTCGGCATGATACTTGCACTACAAAATTACATGCACTATCTACTGGCTAAGCCATTTATCTTCTACACTGACCATCAAGCTCGCAAATATTTAGTGAACAAACCTCTCCACCATGGTCGGATATACAAATGGCTCCTTCTGTTTCAGAAGTTTGAATTTGAAATAATTTTTCACCCAAGGAAGCCAAACGTCGGTTCAGACCATTTGTCCAGAATCAAAACATGAAAGAACCTAATGTGATCAACGATGACTTACCCAACGCCACTTATTTTAAGTTGAATCAATACCGATGAAATTGAAGGATATTGCATAGTTCCTATAAGAGGATCGAGTACCAGAAGGAATGTCAGAAAAGAAAAATAAGGTCTTAGCAATGAAAGTTGTGCCCTATACCTTAATGAATGGTTTCTTATACAAGTTGGGACCAGATGAGATACTTCAAATATGTGTACTAGAGAATGAGTGTCAAGATATCATCAACGAATCACATAGCGAACCACGGGAGGATGCTTTCAGGTTGACATGACTACAAGAAAAATTTTGCAATCAAGATTATGGTGGCCGACGTTGCGAAGCCTATTAAACACAAGTAGGTAAGTGCAACAAATGTCAAAGGATGGGTTGACCATTGCACAAGAATGAGATTCCCTTACTATCTATCAACTTGACTCTCACTTTTAAAATTTGGGCTATCGAATTTATCGCTCCGTTCCTTGTCCCAGGTCAATGGATAGGAGGAGCACACTATATCATCAAAGTCGAACCAAACGAATTCATGATCGACCATCAAAAGAACACAACCTATCATCCATAGTCGAATGAAGTTAGCGAATATTTCAATAAAACTTTGACAAGAGGATTCGGAAAAAATTGTAATATTGGTAGAGACGACTAAGACAACAAAATTTCCGCTATTCTATGTGCCTATCGACGACATTAAAAAAAAACGACGGAGCATACACTTTTTAAACTAGTCTATATATAAGAAGCAATCGTGCCCCTGCATTTCAAACAAGAAGCACCAGTTATAGTGGATGTGCTTCATTTGGATATTACTAGAGAAAAGGAGGATTGAAATTTTGAACTTAAGAAGCTTGAAGAGCATTGACGACTGGAAATTCACCAGCAAGAAGTTCAAAAGCAACAACCAAAAATCCTGGCATGATCGACATATATGAAGGAAGGATTTTGCTGTCGATGACCTTGCACTATTATATGATAGTTGAATATGAGGAAAATGCAAAAATTTACACACTGCTTGGTTGGGGCCATATATTATCGAAGAACTAAATAGTAATGGGTCGGTTCGACTAAGGATTCTACAAAGACGAGTTTTCTCCAAACTTGTCAATGGCGCCCGACTAAAAAGATATAGATTATAGAATCGGTGTGACGCTGAGATATTGTGATATCACTATTTAGTTGATCATCATATCAATATTTGATCGAATGTCACATCCCTAGGTTTGTGCATGACTCTTGTTTATTTCATATATTTTGAAAAAAAAAAGTTACATAATGACTCCTACTATAAAAAGGGGACTTTTAGCAATTATAGATGGAAGACGACTCTAATGCAATGACTCTAGACTATCAAGCAAAGAACATATTAGAGAAAAATATGAGGAATTCCCATCAAACTTCAGCGAGGCAGCAGGCCTCACCGACGAGAAGTACCGGCTAGTCATCCTTCAATCGAACAATCAGGACATCATCGATCAAGCCGACCGACAAAGCCATGAAGACGGAACTGACGAAACTATGGAGACCGTTCAAAAAATATTGATCTAGGGCACATTTTCTGCAAGAAAGGAAGCTAGAAGCTGTCAAATCCACAATTAATGCCTTCACCTACAACGTGAAATCGACCAGTGAGATCTCCACCTATAAATATGGGTCTTGAACAGGATTGAGATCACATCTACAGAGAGATTGAGCAAGTTCATTTAGCAACCATCCTGTCCATAACTAGTAACCCTGATCCTCTACGTGAAAATACAATGGCACCAAAGAGAAGTACTACCACAACACCAACTATGAAAAATATAACGAAGCTAGAAGATATTTCAATGTCATCGTTGAAGGCTTAATTGTTGAGAACCCGTTGAGCTCGTACAGAGGAACATCAATGGAGAAGATACTGGAAAGAGCTGCGAGAATGGGGTATTTAGAAAGACAAATGGTTTGAGTAGGCAGATAAATTTACCGCTGCAAAAATCCGACATTACTTTAACACACCCCTCATAGAAAATTTTGATGGCTTCAAAGACTTGATTGCCCAGTTCATTATGAGAAGATACCATAATGGGAAATTATGGTTGGAACATCCCCTAAACACTAACGCCCAGGTTATTGCAGCTGTCAAATGGTTACTAAGCAAAGGAACTCTTGTCCTGGTTAGAGCAAACCCCAAGGTAGTCGAAGAATTTACTGATTCAATGCAAAGAAGAAACTCTGAATGAATAGTGATCAACAAGATTCAATACACTGCATATAAATGTGTCGCTATCATCATTTATGTTTGTTTAACCAACACTCGACCATTAGATGTCCAGTTAGATATGTTGGAAGTTGTGAAAGTAGTCGCGACAGAAGGAAAACTCTTCAACTAGGCGGACTATCCTGGCCGGGATAGTTCAGTTTACTTATGAAAAATGCCAAGAAACCAATTCGGCCATTTTCTACCCATCTCTTCTCATTTGGTTGGCCATATACAAGATCACACCCGTCGGTGACCCATCCTTCACTACCAAATTCTCAGTAGCTATGTATAATTTCAAAGTTTTCCAGACTCAAGGATGCATAAACAATGTAGGTTGAAAACTAGTTTCAAAGAGTTCCCCAATAGGCTCGTTGAAGTCTTCCACCAACCATACATATTCAATTAGAGATCAACAATACTAAGGTATGGTATATGCAAGGATTCTTCAGGAACATAACAGAGATCGATTTTTATCTATCCATCCATGACATCTTTTCAGATATAAGCGCCCAGTCAAATATCATGCTCTCAATCCCTACATCCGCATGGAAAGAGCAGGAAAATATACAAGAGCCCCTGACCAACGACGAAAAAGGGGAAGTCTACGAAGTCGTCTTGTACTTAGACATTTTCGTCCCCCTGTAGAAGAAGAAAATCCCCTTGCTCTTGTAACTATACCAAAACTGACTTAACAAATAGATGTTGAAGAACTGACTGCGGAGACTACAGAAGACGACGAACATCAAGATGACCAACAATCGAAGCTCGACCTATCCAAATAAAAATTAGATGTCGTAGCAGAAAATATATTTCCCAAACAAAAAACTTTCAAAAGCAAAAGGGTCATCCAAGCACAAAATGATCCTCCAAACACCGTCAAAAGAAGAAATACAGGAGCTGCACCCATAAGCCATACAAATTATTAAGGATGCAATTGCAAATCATATCACAATAGATGAACAAATTGACAAAGATCTCACCAGTCGAGAGGTTTTGGTACAAGTAAAGTCGACCCCTTCCAAGAAATTGAAAGTTCAGATACAATCACAAGTGGAAGGCCATGTCACTATCCCTGACAACTCACCACCCTTGTCGCCAACACCTATCGAAGAGCACCGAACGGATATTTTCGACACTTTACATGATCCATACTTGCATGAATTCATGGCCAAACTTCCTAATCTTTTTTCTAACTGGAAAATCATAGTAGCAACACGACGGGTTTAGGAAGCGACCACTTATCCTAATATTCCAAATTTTCCACCACCTAGAATTGATGTTCCCGAACAGTCGGGTGTTCCATCCACAAGTCGACCACCTCTTCCATTATATCATACCACTTTTGAAAACACTCCAAACATTCTAGGTATTCTGATGATTAGTCAATCCATTGCTACATCTGTTGGGGCCCCTCTAATAAAAAGCATAAGTACTTAGGTCGTGACTCTTCAGTATATGGAAACTAGTTATTATCGTCGACCCTTTCTCTGACAACGACTGTCCCCCTAGTATCGACTATCCTTCCAGCGTCGACCATTCTTCCAGTATCGACTGTGCCGACTATAAAAAATGCTCCTCCAGTGTCTACTGCTCTTCCAACATCGACCACTCCACTTGTTTTGATTGTTCCGCTTGTGTTGGTTAGTACCCCACTAGTTACTACACCATCGACTCCTCTTCTCCCCTTATCGACTACAACAGCTTCCAACGCTTCTCAAAAGAAGAAGAACAAAAATAATAATAAGAATTCGTCAAATGTGACCCTAAAGCTCACAAAGGACACCACAGAAGCACCAGTTATGTTCGACCCCACAGTGCCCAAAGATAATGAGATAGATTCCCTCCTAGATGTCATTCATAACGAAAATAACAAATGTTAGGCAACAGACAAGCATAAAGTTGGCAGAATTGAAGACAAACAAAACAAAGCACTCTAGGCTTTCCAAGACATGATCTTTCAAGTGGAACCAAATCTACAATGATCTACGACCAAGAAACCTCTAGAACAAATAATCAAATTAATTGGATCCATTACCTCATTGTATTAGGAGGTTGTTCGACAACGAGATAAAGAGCATGCCACGAAAACACTCTCACTTTTTGCAAAGCAATACTAGTTATTCCTCACAAGCAATTAAAAGAGCAAGGTGTCAATTCTTAACAATTGGTACATTGTCTATGGGAAAAAAAATTATTGACACGGGAAAGTTCCAGACGACTCTAGCTCAAATATTCTAGCAAAAGGCTTTTGTGAACCTTGCCACTCTTCTGAATCTTGAGCAACAAATTCAAATGGAAACAAACCAGTTATATGAGCTTCAAAATAAACTGTAACAGTGGGTTGCTTAAGAACAACTTGCGAAGACAAAAGTTGAACTGATCACGTCCATGATCTACTGCCTTCTCCTTATCGTCGACAAGAAACACTTGTTTCTCGGTCTTGACCTGCACAACTTCAAGCACCTTTCCATTCCAGACAAAATCAGTCACCTCTCCGATCTCACAACATTGAGCATGGACATGCAGACCACATCACATACATGTGAAGCCTTCAATCGACGACTTGTTATCTCAACACCAACTATTTTAGAAGCATGCATCATTCTAGATCCAACAACTACATCAACCATTTGGAAACCATAAGTAATAACAACACAACTTATATGTTGACTAAATTGTCATTGATGCCTAGAGGTGTGTCTTGGTGCCCCTTGAGGAGCCCTTCTAGGTTAGAAGTCTTTCAATGTCAAAGGAGACCTTTTGACCTTGTCCAAGCCCAAGTCTGAATCCCTTGGCGACCTTGGGACAATAACAAAATCCCAGTACACCCTTTATTGTGTTTAAGTTCCCCTATTTAATTTCTATGGTTCCCCAGTTGTTTCTTTGGTTCCCTAGTTCCACAACCTATGCCCTAGTACCCTAAAAAGTGTCCTTGGTGGGTTGAAGAAGTTGCAATAGGTCAAATGGCCCATTCAATGGTAATTTGTGTTTTAATGAGGTCATGGTACCCTAAGAGAAGTCTAAGAAACCCCACACCTGATGGTTTAATGGTCTATGTACCCTTGAAGGAATGGTGAAGTGATGGGGGTCTTCTAAGTGTTGATGAGGTAGGTGAGATGGTCTTAGTGTTCAAGGGAGTCCTTGGACTCATACAATTGATGGCTTGATGGTCATGAGGATGGGGTTCTTGGTACTATGGTGCACCCCTGATAAGTAGAGGACACCATTACATATGGTAATGGCCTAACATAAAACCCTAATCTTATGACAAGAGGAATTGCCATTAACAAATAAATAAAATATTAAACTTAATAAAAAGACCCACCTTTGCAAGCATGGAACCACACTAGATCTCCCTTCGATGGTCGGCCCCATTAAGAGATTAAGTATTAAAGCATGTTTTAAAACTAATAAAACTTTTAAACATTTTAATAAAATATTTAAACTCCCCTTGAAGTTGGCCCTACCTCTCTTCCTCAAAGCCTAGTTAGGTGTATTAATACACAATGTTTTCCATAACTTGGATCATGAATCAAATGCACTAGCATACGGTGGACTAAGACAACATCCAAATTCTTTCCATAGAGATAAATCGTTTTGGGTTAAGTAAATAGTCTGATTTTTAAGTCATCTCCAATAGTCCGAATTTGCAAGTGATACTGCTGCAACATACAATATGAGTTTTTCTCTTAGGTTGTTTGGTGGGCAGACCCTTCTACAGAACTAAGATTTCACATCCTTGAAATCTTTCCAACAGTCTGAATTTTTGTTCCTCAAACTGTCCGAGATTCGAGTGCTTGAAACAATCCAATTTTTTTGTGTGTCTTTGGTTGTTGTTTCCTTCACTTGATAAATCCGATCCTTCTATGGCGATTCCTTTTGGGTTGAAAAGTCTAAGTTTGAGGTCATCTACAACACAATCCCAAATTTTCTAAGGTCATGCACAATTACAAGTTTGATACTCTTTCGCAGATCCGAGGTCTCTACAATTTCAATGACATCAGAGGATTGGTCTTATTGACAAACCAAAGTTTGTCTTGTCTAGGGTCTTCTACAACAAACATTCATAGAGAATATAAGGTAAGATTACTAAGTAAACTATGATGATGCAGATGTATGCTCTATGTAAACTGTGATGATGACGCATTCCTACACACTATGATGATGCATACTATGCATGCTTATACTCTATGAGGATGATGTATACCTTATGATGATGATGTATACTGGATGATGAAGTTGCATACATTTATGCTATGATATGATACACTTTATAATGATAATGCATTTGATGATGATGTACACTCTATGATGTTGATGCATTCCTATACAATATGATGTACATGCATGCCATGGTGTGATGATGCTCTCTTATGCACTATGATGTACACTCTATGTTGATAATACATACACGACACACACTGATATGATGATGTATATTTGATGATGAGGATGCATACCCTATGACGATGATGCATACCTATGATGATTATGCATGATGATGCATTGCTTATGTTCAGTGAAAGAAGAGCATAATTACTTGTCAAGTGATTATGTATGATGAAGTATACAATGATGTACATGAACAGTGTATGGAAGTGAAATGACTTATCAGTATACAATGATGACTTGGTAGTGATCAGAGAGCAAAGATTATCAGCAGCAGATTTAGTGATTGGTTTTAACAGGTCCATAGGTTCAGTCCTCTTTTTCTTCAGGGTGGTAGGGTGGTGCTAGGGCTCATAATGTTATGAGTTAAGCTGTTGTAGCAGCTTGTCAGTGTTAGCTGACGAATCCTAAAGGTTTGTAGCCCCTTCTAGTTGAAGCTAGAAAAGTTGTATTAAATTTGTTTACCCCAGTTGTTGTTGGGTCAAATTTATTTTTAAAAAGACTTTTGTGGTTTTACCCCCGGGACTTAGGTTTCTCCGTCAAAATATTGTGTATTGTGCATCTTGTTATTTTTATGTACATTAATGATATGATATGATTTGTGATTAGCAACTTGATCTTGATTAAAAAATTTATAATTGTGCAAATATTGATTCACCCCTCTCTCAATATTTCAACAATTGGTATCAGAGCAGGTTCCTTCAAAATATTTTAACCACTAGAAGGAAGTCATGGGAAAGTTTGCTAAACAAAGTATAAGTGGATCACCCTTGTTTGATGGGACCAACTACGCATTCTGGATCATAAGGATGAGAGCCTAAGTGGAAGCTTAAGGAATAGAGATATGGCAAAGTATCCAAAACATGTACAAAGTACCAAAGACCATACCATCAAATGCAAATGAGTTGACTCAATACAATAACAACTCAAAAGCTAAAAATAATCTTCTAGGTGCTATAGATGAATTCGTCTTTTCCAAAGTGATGAACTGCCCCTCTACAAAGGAAATGTGGGACAAAATACAAACCACATATGAAGGAGATAGTAAAGTCAAGGAAGTCAAACTTCAAACATAAAAAGGACAAATTGAACATCTAAGGATGAATGGGGACGAAGACATCACAACATATATTCTTCGAGTTGATCAACTTGTGAATACCAGCAAAGGTTTGGGTGAAGAAGTTGATGAGGTCATAGTTGTTCGAAAAACTCTAAGGACTCTTCCCAAAAGGTTCAATCCTAAGATCTTTTCCCTAAAAGAAAGAATAAATCTGAAGACTATGGCAGTAGATCAACTACATGGGACTCTTGTGGCCTATGAAATGAGAATTGAAGACAAGGGCACATCCATAAAGGACACGACATTCAAAGTCTCCTCCAAACAAGCTGGGAAGAACAAATCAACAAAGGGAAAGGAAACAAGTGATGAATCTGATGATGAGGAAATATATAACTTTGTACGAAGATTGAAGAGAGGTACTGGGAAATACAAAGGTAAGTTACCAGCTCTCAAATGTTTTTCATGTGGAAATATAGGCCATTTTGCTTCTAAATGTCCATATGCAAAGAACTCAGATAGTGACGAAGATGGAAGCTTCAAACCCTACAAGAAGTACAATAATTACAAGGATAAGAATAGAGGAAAGTTTGCAAAGAAGAAAAGTCTCTATACAAAAAGGGACAACAACTTATTTAGTGAGGACTCTGAAAATGACAGTGACTCTGACTCTGACGATGACAATGAACCATAGAAGGTACTCTTTATGACAATAAACTCAGATGAGGTTCTTAATACTGAGGAAGAATCTAAATCTGAAGTTGAGGTAGATCTTGAAGAACTTATAAGCGCTTTGAGGGATCTGAAGAAAGTCAGGAAGGAGAATAGGGTGCTTAAGGAAGAGGCACAAGGGTTTGAGCAAATCATTGTTCACTTAAAGGTCAAACTGGAAGAAGCCACAAGAATCAAAGACTCTCTTATTGAACAGTTGATGATAAATATGAAAGAAAAGGGAAATTGTGAGGCTAAGATAGTATATCTGAAAACAAAATTACAGATGAAATATATCAACAAGAGTTGTGAAAACAACTCCAAGATTCTGGAACAAATTATCAGCAATCAAAAGCCATTGTTTGACAAACCGGTATAGGGTATAAGAAAAATAACGATGAGGCCTCAGGCTCCATGATGATAGGTAATGAAGAGAAGCCAATGAGCTATGCAGAAGTGTCAAGGACTCCACTAATGAAGAAGAGATCGAATGCCAACTAGAACAACCCATACCAAAAGGAGGGCCAATAGAAAGACCGGATCTTAGAAGAACAACTCATTCATCCGTTCCCAGGTATGGACATTTATTTTATGGGTATTACTTTACATGTGGAAAATTTGGACACAAAGTTGTAAACTGTTTTCAAAGAAAAAAAATTGAAGCAAGGAATAATCCTACAAGCTTCGAATGGCCATGGTACAATAACAGATTTGGTCCCTTGAGATCAGAAATAGAATGTTACAAGTGTAACAACTTTGGACATAAATCCAAAGATTGCGGAATGAAGATACCAATAGTAATAAATGAAGAAAGATCCAACAATAAAAAGGGGGAACATCACAAGGTATGGATCAAATTTAAGGACAACTTAAATTATTATGAATGTGTAATTGATCTTCAAGCTCAAAATAACAACTTTGGTGAATGGTATGTTGATAGTGGTTGCTCCAAGCATAGGATAGGTAACGAAAGTGCTTTTGTCAATATTGAAAATGACAAAGGGTCTGTCTCCTTCAGAAACAACAATTCAACAAAATTATTGGGGAAAGGCATAGTAAAGCTTGGAAGTAAAGACTCCTTGGCTGAAAATGTCTTGCTTGTAGACAACATGAAGCATAATCTGTTGAGCGTTAGTCAGATGTGTGATCAAGGACATGAACTCCTCTTCAACTCAAGAGAATGCAGAATAAAGAAACAAGGATCATAAACGTTAGTAGCAACAACCACTAGGACTCCCAACAACATATGCGTGTTGGATTAGATTGAGTTCGAGCAATGTCACTAAGGAAAAGAAGATGAAAGTTGGCTTTGGCACGGAAGAATGGGGCATATACATTTTGACAATTTGATAAAAATATACAAAAACCAAGCAGTTTGGGATATGTCGGAAGTTACAAAGCCCGCCAACACTGTATGTGAACACTGTCAACATGGAAAACAAACAAGAGTAAATTTCAAGGCAGAAGAGCATTATTCTACAAAACCTTTGGAGCTCGTTCATACTGATCTATGTGGACCAACATAGAGCAAAGGACTGAATGGTGAACAATATTTTATGCTACTTATCGATAACTATACAGGGATGACATGGGTATGTCTTCTCAATAGGAAGTCAGAAGATTTTGGATGTTTAAAAATTTTCAAGGAACTGGTCGAGAATGAAACATGATCATGAATCAAGCGCCTCAGATCCAATAATGGTGGAGAATTCACTTCAGATGAATTCAACAAATACTCTGAAGAGCATGGAATAAAAAGACAGTTTCAGTAGCCAGAACACCTCAACATGATGGAGTTTCGGAAAGAAAGGATAAATCAGTAATATAAATGGTTAGAACCATGTTGAATGATAAATTTTGGGGACAAGCAGTTCATACAACAATACATATCATGAATAGAGGATTAATCAGAAGCAAAAATGATAAAAATCCCTACGATCTATGGATAGGAAGAGAGGAAAATGTACAACACTTCAGAATATTTGGAAGCAAGTGTTATATCAAAAGAGAAGATAAGAATATTGGAAGTTTTGATTCTCGAGTAGACGAGGGAATATTCACTGGATATTCATCCAAAAGGAAAGCTTACAAATGACACAATTTGAGATTAAACAAGGTAATTGAAAGAATCAATGTGAAAATAGATGAGACTAGACTAACATCATCCAAAAAAGACTCAGAAGAATTGAACAATGAAGAAAATGAAGTTTCTAATCAGAAAGAAAGAAAGAAAATTAAAATGGAAGAACGACTAGATGAGAATGAAGAACAACTTACGGAAGATGGAGAACATAATCATCCAATTGCGAAACAAGAAGAACAGAAGGATCAATAGATTCCTAAGAACTGGTACTAGAAGAACCATCCATCAGATCTAATTATTGGTGATAAAAGTGTCAGAATTGGAACCAGAAGAAGACAATCTGGAAGAAATGAGCAGGTACACTTCTCTCTATTATCTACACTTGAACCGGGAAGTTTTGTTGAGGCCACTACAGATGAGCATTGGGTTAATGAAATGGAAGAAGAATTATATCAAATTGAGAAAAATGAAACATGGGAACTTGTTCCTAGACCAAATAACAAGAATGTGATTTGCACAAAGTGGGTTTTCAGAAACAAAATGAATGAATATGGACAGGTAATAAGAAACAAAGCCCGATTGGTTTGTAAAGGATATGCTCATATCGAAGGAATATACTTTGAAGAAACATTTACACCAGTGGCCAGAATGGAATCTATCAGAATGATATTGGATTATGCTTGCTCCAAAGACATCAAAGTGTATCAGATAGACGTAAAATCAACTTTCTGAATGGGGAATTAGAAGAAGAAGTCTACATCGAACAACCATAAAGATTTCATCTTTCAAAAAAGGAGGATCATGTATGTAGACTCAAAAGGGATTTATATGGCCTAAATCAAGTTCCTAGATCTTGGTACTCCAAATTGGATAGGTACTTGTAGCAACAAAACTTTAAGAGGGGAAGTGCAGACAACAATTTGTACATCAAACAAGAAGACGATAGCATACTCGTCATTGAAGTAAAAGTTGATGATATCATCTTTAGAAGTGATGATGATTCACTAAGTCGACAATTTGCTAAGGAAATGCATAAAGAGTTTGAAATTCCTTTGCTTGGTGAATTAACCTTCTTCTTGGTACTTCAGATATCTCAACGAACAGAAGGAATTTTTATCACTCGAACAAAATACATCAAGGAAATGTTGAAGAAATTCAAGATGGAAGATTGTAAACTTGTGAGTACTCCTATGATCACCAGTTGTAAGCTAAGCAAGGAAGATGAATCTGAAGAAGTTGATCAAAGGATTTATAGTTCAATGATTGGTACTCTACTAAATGTAACAGCCTTAAAGGCCATATGGGATGCAAGTCGTTGGACAAGTTGCAAGATTCCAAGTTGATCCAAAGGAAACTCACTTTATAGAAGTCAAAAGGATCTCAAAGGAACTATGGACTTTGGACTTTGGTATCCGAAAGGAAATGAGCTAACATTGATAGCTTATTTAGATGTAGATTGGGAAGGATGTGTTGATGACAGAAGAAGCACCAGTGGAACAACATTCTTCCTAGGAAATTGTTTAGTATCTTGGTCAAGAAAAAATGAATCTTCAGTGTCTTTATCAACTGCCGAAGCATAATATATAGTAGCAACACCATGTTGTACTCATATTCTTTGGATGAAACAAACTCTGCAGGACATACACGTGACATGTGATGAGCCAATTCCAATTCTACGTGACAATACGAGTTCCATCAATATCTCCAAGAATCCAGACATGCACTCCAAGACCAAGCATATTCCTATCAAATTTCACTTTCTTCGAGAGAAAGTCACAGATAAGAATATCAAGTTGGGAATATATTGGGACAAAAGAACAGATTGTAGACATTTTTACTAAGCCTCTCCCAAGAGAGACCTTTGAGTACCTCCGAGAAAAATTGGGTCATACTATCTCCTAATTGAATTGATCCATCTCCAACAACACAATAGTATGATAGGGGGAGAAGTAATAATACAAGGAGAACCCTTTTCCATTGATGCCAAAGGGGGAGAAAAATTTGAGAAGGGGGGATATTTGTGAACAAAGAAAGATCATTCTAAGGGGAAGCTTTGAAGTTGTCATCAATGACAAAGGGGGATATTGTTGACTAAATTGTCATTGATGCCAACATGTGTGTCTTGGTGCCCCTTGAGGAGCCATTCATGGTTAGAAGTCTGTCAATGTCAAAGGAGACCTTTTGATCTTCTCCAAGCCCAAGTCTAAAGCCCTTGGGACAATGGCAAATCCCTGTACACCCTTTATTGTGTTTAATTTACCCTAATTAATTTCTATGGTTCCCTAGTTGTTTCTGTGGTTCCCTAGTTCCACAACCTATGCCCTAGTACCCTAGAAAGTGTCCTTGGTGGGTTGAAGAAGTTGCAATAGGCCAAACGACCCATTAAATGGTCATTTGTGTTTTAACGAGGTCATGGTACCCTAGGAGAAGTCTAGGAAACCCCACACCTAATGGTTAAATGGTCCTTGTACCCTTGAAAGAATGGTGAAGTGATGAGGGTCTTCTAAGTGTTGATGAGGTAGGTGAGATGGTCTTAGTGTTCAAGGGAGTCCTTGGACCCACACACTTGATGGCTTGATGGTCATGAGGATGGGGTTCTTGGTACTACGGTGCACCCTTGATAAGTAGAGGACACCCTTACATATGGTGATGGCCTAACATAAAACCCTAATCTTATGACAAGAGGAATGACCATTAACAAATAAATGAAATATTAAACTTAATAAATGAACCACCTTTGGAAGCATGCAACCACACTAGATCTCCCTTTGAAGGTCGACCCCATTAAGAGCTTAAGTATTAAAGCATGTTTTAAAATTAATAAAAAATTTAAAACATTTTAATAAAATATTTAAACTTCCCATTGAAGTCGTCCCTACCTCTCTTCATCAACGCCTAGTTAGGTGTATTAATACACAATGTTTTCCATAACTTAGATGATGAATCAAATGCACTAGCATACAGTGGACTGAGGCATCTTCCGAATTATTTCCACATAGATAAACAAATTTGGGCTAAGTAAACAATCTGATTTTTAAGTCATCTCCAATAGTTCGAATTTGCAAGTGATATTGTTGCAACATGCAGTCCAAGTTTTTCTCTTGGGTTGTTTGGTGGTTAGACCCTTCTTACATAACTGAGCTTTCACAGCCTTGAAATCTCTCCAATAGTCTGAATTTTTGTTTATCAAATAGTCTGAGATCTGAGTGCTTGAAACAATCCAATTTTTGTGTGTGTCTTTGGTTGTTGTTTCCTTCACTTGATAAATCCCAGCCTTCTACAGTGATTCCTTTTGGGTTGAAGAGTCTGAGTTTGAGGTCATCTACAACACAGTCTCGAATTTTCTAAGGTCGTCCACAGTTACGAGTTTGATGCTCTTCCACGGATCTGAGGTCTCTACAATTTTAATGACATCAGAGGATTGGTCTTGTGAATAGTCCAAAGTTTGTCTTGTCTAGGGTGTTTCACAGAAAACATTCACAGAGAATATACTAATATCATTGAGTAAACTATGATGATGCAGATGTATACTCTATGCAGACTATGATGAAGATGCATTTCTACACACTATGGTGATGAATATTATGCATGCTTATACTCTATGAGGATGATGTATACTGGTTGATGTATACCTTATGATGATGATGTATACTGGATGATAGTGTTGCATACATTTATGTTATGATATGATACACTTTATAACGATAATGCATGTGATGATGATGTACACTCTATGATTTTGATGCATTCTTATACAATATGATGTACATGCATGCCATGGTGTGATGATGCTCTCCTATGCACTATGATATACACTCTATGTTACTAATGCATACACGATTCATATTGATATGATTATGTATATTTGATGATGAGGATGCATACCCTTTGACGATGATGCATACCTATGATGATGATGCATACCCATGACGATGCATGCCTTATGTTCAATGAAAGATCATAATTACTTGTTTAGTGATTATGTATGATGAAGTGTACAATGATGTACATGAAGAGTGTATAACATTGAAATGACTTATCAGTATACAATGATGACTTGGCAGTGATCAGAGAGCAGATATTATCAGCAGTAGGTCCAGTGATTGGTTTTGATAGGTCCACAGGTTCAGTCCTCTTTTTCTTCAAGGTGGTAGGGTGGTGGTAGGGCTCGCAATCTTCTAAGATAAGCTATTGTAGCATCTTGTTAGTTGTAGCTAACGAAGCCTAAAGGGTTGTATCCCCTTCCAGTTATAGCTGACGAAGTCTAATGGGTTGTATCCCCTTCCAGTTATAGTTGGAAAAGTTGTATTAAATTTGTTTACCCAAGTTGTTGTTGGGTCAAATTTATTTTTAAAAAAGCTTCTGTGGTTTTACCCCCAAGACTTGGGTTTCCACGTCAAAATAGTGTGTATTGTGTATCTTTTTATTTTTATGTACATTGATGATATGCTATGATTAGTGATTAGCAACTTTATCTTGATTAAAAATTTTATAATTGTCCAAATATTGATTTACCCCCCTCTCAGTATTTCAACAATCTCCTTGTTCTCTTCAAAACAAATAAACGTTTTGTTGGTGGGAAAAATGTTGGAGAAGCCTAGTCGACCCGCCGACTAGGTTCTTCGGCTAATCACCATTGGGTCGATCTAGTCGGTTGATTAAGTCGACATAACTACTTGTAACTGAATAACTGATTGTAACTCAATATATATAGGTTGGTAAGCCATGATTTATATAGTTCTTTATTACTTCTGTATATATTCTGGCTCTAATATAATACAAGTGTTGTTGTTGTTCTCTTTCTTTTAGTGTCTTCTTATATATAATGTGAATGCTTCATCTTCTATATTTTATGTTGTTTATAGTCATGTAATATCATATATTATAACAGTTCATATTCCATTAAAGGAAAGTTGGGGTCTAAAATGGGCCTCCTAAAGAAAATAATAAAATAATATTTATTAATTTTGGAAGAAAGAAAAAAAATATTTTTGTGTTCGTATTTTCAACATATCTCCATGTGTTTTTACTCAAATTTTGAGCAGGAGAACTTATTGATTCTACATCCAACGAGCACCCACACTGCATACTTTTGATGGACCCCGCTGCCTAAAAAATAAGAAATATCTAAAAAAAACATGATGATGATGTTTTTGGAGGAAAAAAGAAATAAAAACTACTTTTATTCGTATTTTCAACATATTTCGTTGTGTTTTTACTCAAATTTCGTGCAAGAGCACTAAATTGTGCATCCAACGAGTGCTCCCACTAAATTTTGCATCCTACAAGTGCTCCTAATCAAAACTTGAGTAAAAACAAAGGGAGATATGTTGAAAATATGAACAAAAAAAGTAATTGTTTTATAACAAATATGTCAATTCAATCATTATGGTTGACTCATTTTACTGAAATTTTATTGGTTATTGAGTTCCAACTCATCAAGAAATTATGGTTTGTCCGTTTTTTTATATGATGGCTCATTTTTTTATAAGGCCCATTTTAGACTCCAAATTACCCATAATGCATCACATGCAAGCATGCAAGGAAAGAATTGAGTAATCACATCTAACAATATTTACTAACTAGATCACAATCACACAACATCAACTGCATGGTACACCAAGTTTATCAAACATGAGTAAAACAAGATTAACATACAAATAACCAAGTTATCTTTACTAACTCCGACAACATTCTTAACTCTTGCTTCTCTTCTAATTCACAACTATCTTCCACGTCTTATACTTCCTCTACTGGAATATCCTGAAGCGTCAACTATTGACCTAACCCCAGATAGAGCCCATAAGAAGAAGTGTTGACTACATCAACCAAGCTTCTCCAACAGGAAACTGACAGTCATCATCACACACCATGTTGACTAAATTGTCATTGATGCCAACAGGAGTGTGTTAATGTGTCTTGGTGCCCCTTGAGGAGCCTCTGTGGGTTGAGTAAGTGTCAGCGTCAAAGGAGACCTTTTGACTTTGCCCAAGCCCAAGTCTGAAGCCCTTTGAGGCCTTGGGACAATGGCAAAAGCCCTGAACTTCCTGGAGAGTGGTCAACTTGGTTTAATCAAAATATTAACAAGATTAAATGATAAAAAAAAATTTAAGATTTAATAATGATGTATTAAAATAGGTTAATAAATAAATAAAAATTAATTAAAAAATTTACCTTTAATGAATCAAATATTTAAAAAAAAAAAGGTTTTAATAAATAAAACATTTTAAAATAGTTGAATAGATAAAAAAAAAATTATATTAAAAAAAAAACTTTTTATTTAATGCAAAAAATTAACTCAGTAAAACAAGGAAAAGTTTCATTCAAAAATAAAATATGGCAAATATATTCATTAATTTAAGGAAACCGATCATCTTATTGTTTCATATAAATATATGAACATATGACAACATAAAAAAAACATACATTATTTGAAAATTCACGGGCTGAGGATAATTGACAGTCGCATCAAATTTTTGGGTAAATATTCGTTGTTCTAGTGGACTGGGATTTCCGTTGGCATTGGGAGTTAACCAAATCGCAGAGTATTCGATGTTCTAGTGGACTGAGATTTCCATTGGAGTTGGGAGATAACCAAATCGCAGAGTATTCGATGTTCTATGGACTGAGATATCCGTTGGCTGTTTTTTTTTTTCACCGTGTGCGACGGGGATTCAGGGTAACAGCGCGCGTGAGCGAAGGGAAGAACGGAGGTTTGGGAACTAGAGAATTGAACAGAGTTTTGGTCCCTTGCCTATGGTTTAGTACTGATTGAAATCGATTTTGTTTTGTGCTGGTGTTCAAATGAAACTTATGCAGCGTATTAATTATTGAGAGAAGGCATTCAGCGTTCAAATCTCTTGTGCAAGCAGCAGTCTTATTTCTCATGCATCGATCTATTGTATTCTTGTTGAGATCTGGAAAGAGGGTCATGATCCAAGGCTTGAGGACGAAATCTATTGTGTGGGAGGCGTGAACCTTACCCCTGCTACTAACACAACATGCTGCTGGGTGTTGTGGAACCTATCATCTTTGCATGAAAAACGTGCCTTTACAATTGGAGCTGAACCTACGCTTCTAGCAGCCTTAACATCTTCGTTGGGTTAAGTTTTTGGACCGAGGTAAATTCATGGTGGTTCAACTATGGTAATTTTTATGACTGAATTTTTTTTGGAGTTCAAATCAGCAATTGTTTGGACTGTTTAATAGCCTGTGCAATAAACTGACATCTTCGTGGTGACTGAGGAAACTTCTTTTAGCAGTATACTGATATTTTATGGGATACAGAAAGTAGCAATTTGTTTGAGTATTGGGGTGACTTTTTGCAGACTTGTTTTGGTCTTTACACAGACCTTTACAGCTCCATTTTTGCAGTCTGAGTTTGAGTCTCAATTTCAAGCACACACAGGTACACAGTTTGGTCTTCATCTTGGACATATACACAGTCCATTCTTATCATCATCTACAGTCAGAGGTATGTATACAGCAGTATATACAGTGTTATGCATTGGTATAGTGATGTACATGATTGTGTAAAGTACAGCAGTGATGAGCTATGATGGTATATTGATATGTGATGATATAGCAGTGATGATATGAATGCTTAGTCAATGATGTGGCAGTATTTATGAATTTACAGAAGGTATATAAGGGAATGCATATTCAGTATTCAGTCAAAAGTGTGAACAATGTCATGTTTTTGTACAAATGAATATGTACAGGAATGAGTAAACTATGAAGGCAGCATGTGCAAAAATAGTGAATGTGATGTGTGAACAATTTACAAACAGTAGTTTGCCTTTTCTTGTAATGATACTCTTCCATGCTATGATACACAGTCATCTATTCACAAACTAGATGATACATGCTTTGATAATGATGACATGATGCATGCTATGGTGTGATGACATTCTTCTATGCACCATGACGTGTACTTTTTACATGCACATTACATGTTGATGATGATGGTGGGTATTTGATAATGATGATAGAACAGACCCTATGACCTTGATGTATAACCTATGATGATGTTCAGCAATAGCAAAGCAGAGATACTTCAGTGATTGTGTATGACAGTGAACAGAGTGCACTCGCAGATTCAGAGATTGGTATGTGACAGATATACAGGTTGTGCAGTGTGGTACAGAGTGTGTCAGCAGCCGTGATAAGGATGACTTGGCAGTAAACAGTGAATAGAGATTATCAGCAGCAAGAAGTTCTAATCCAACAGTATTGATGAGCAGCTTGATCAACATGACCGTGATGACATGAGCAGATAATTGACGTGACAGTTTGGCAGTGATCAGAGTGCAGATGATGTCAAAAGAGAGTACAGGGTTTGATATTTGACAAGTCCACAAGTTCGGCAATATTTTTCTTATCAGGGTGGCAGGACGGGGCAAGGAAAGGAGGTCGTAGCCTCCTTCCGGTAGAAGCCAGAAAACTAGGGAGTGGTAGCTTCCTTCAGGCCGCAGCCTGTAAAACAGGGGGTCGTAGCCTCCTTTCAGTTGAAGCTGAAAAATTGAAGTCTATATAATAAGACAGTTGTTCTTTTCATCCAGTTATTTTTGGACAACTATTATTAAAAAGGCTTCCGTGGTTTTACCCCCAGAACTTGGGTTTCCACGTTAAAAATTGTTGTGTACTGTGTATCTTGCTGTCTTCATACATACTGATGATGTGCTGTGATTGGTGATCAGCAACCTGCTTTTGATTAAAGTTTTTTACTGTACAAATACTGATTCACCCCCTTCTCAGTATTTCAACAATTGGTATCAGAGCAGGTTCCTTCTGAACAAACTAATCGCTGGAAGGTAATCATGGGGAAATTTGCTAAACAAAGCAAATTTGGAACACCCTTATTTGATGGAAGCAACTATGCATTCTGGAGTATAAGAATGAGAGCCTTCATAGAAGCTCAAGGAATCGAAATATGGCAGAGTATCGAGAATGGGTACAAAGTACCAAGGACCGTGCCAACTGATGCAGGGGAGCTAGCTCAATTCAACAACAACTCAAGGGCCAGAAATCATCTTCTAAGTGCTATAGACGAATCAATATTCAACAAAGTGATGAACTGTCCCTCTGCAAAGGAAATGTGGGACAAACTCCAAACCACATATGAAGGAGACCACAAAGTCAAAGAAGCCAAACTTCAAACTTACAGGGAACAATTTGAACAACTAAGAATGAATGAAGATGAAGACATAGCAGCCTATATTCTTCAGGTTGATCAGCTAGTGAATACCATCAGAGGATTAGGTGAAGAGGTTGAGGAGACCATAGTTATTCGGAAAATTTTAAGAACTCTTCCCAAAAGGTTCAACCCCAAGATCTCTGCTTTACAAGAAAGAACAGATCTAGATACTATGACAGTGGATCAGCTGCATGGAACGTTAGTAGCCTACGAAATGAGAATTGAAGATGAAGATACGTCAGGAAAGGAAGCAGCATTCAAGGTCTCCTCCAAACAAGCCGGGAAGAACAAATCAATGAAAGACAAACCGACAAGTGATGAATCTGATGATAAAGAAATAGCCAACTTTGTTCGAAAATTGAAGAGAGGCACTGGAAAATACAAAGGTAAGTTACCTCTTAAATGTTTTTCATGCGGAAAGATAGGTCATTTTGCTTCTAAATGTTCTTATGCAAAGAACTCAGACGGTGAAGAGGATGAGAGTTTTAAACCCTACAAGAAATACAATAATTACAAGAATAAGAACAGAAGAAAGTTTGCAAAGAAGAAAAGTCTCTACACAAAAAGAGATAATAACTCATCCAATGGTGACTCAGATAGTGATAGTGTTTCTGATGATAACAATGAACCAGACAAGGTACTCTTTATGGCAATAAGCTCGGATAAGGATCATAATAGTAAGGAAGAATTCGAAGATGAAGGAGAGGTAGATCTTGAGGCTGAACTTGTAAGCGCCTTGAAAGAATTGAAGAAAGTCAGAAAAGAAAATAGATTGCTTAAGGAAGAGGAACAACGATTTGAACAAATCATTGTTGACTTGAAGACCAAACTAGAAGAAGCCAAACGAGTTGAAGACTCTCTCACTGAACAACTAATGATAAATATAAGAGAAAAGGAGAACTGTGAGGCTGAAATAGTATCTCTGAAGAACAAGCTACAGATGAAAGATATCGCAAAGGGTTATGACAACAGTTCCAAGGTTCTAGAACAAATCATCAGCAATCAAAAGTCATTCTTCGACAAGACCGGTATAGGATACAAGCAGAATACAAATGAAGCCTCCAGCTCAAAGTTGACAGATAATGAAAAGAAGCCAAGAAGGTATGCAGAAGTTGTCAAGGACTCCAAGAATGAAGAAGAGATCGAATGTCAGCCAGAACAATCTGTATTAGAAAAAGGGCCAGCAAAAAGATCAGATCACAGAAAAGCACCTCCTCCATATATTCCCAGGTATGGATATTTCTTTTATGGGCATTGCTTTACATGTGGAAGATTCGGACACAAAGCTGTAAACTGTTTTCAAAGAAGAATCTTTGAGACAAGGAATAACCTTGCAAGCCTTAGACAACCACAGTACAACAACCGATTTGATCCCTTGAGATCAGAAATAGAATGTTACAAGTGTAACAATTTTGGTCATATAGCCAGAAATTGCAGAACAAGGATACCAACAGTAAAAATGAGGACTTGTCCAACAATGTGTGGATTAAACACAATAACAACAACTATGAATGTGGTATTGCTCTTCAAGCCCAAAATCACAGCTCTGGAAAATGGTATGTTGATAGTGGTTGCTCCAAGCATATGACAGGTGACAAAGATGCTTTCGTCAATATTGAAAAAGATAAAGGATCTGTATCATTTGGAAATAACAATTCAGCAAGAGTATTGGGAAAGGGCACAGTAAAGCTCAGAAGTAAAAATTCCTTGGCTGAAAATGCCTTGGTGGTAGATAACATGAAACATAATTTGCTAAGCGTCAGTCAGATGTGTGATCAAGGTCATGAACTCATCTTCAACTCAAAAAGATGTAAAATAAGAAAGCAAGGATCAAGGAAGTTAGTAGCCACAGCCACTAGGACTCCAAACAATATATATGTGTTAGATGAGATTGAGTCTGAAAAATGTCACTTGGGAAAGGAAGAGAAGTTGATGTCAAGGGGAGCATGGCCTAAGGGGGAGCATGGCCTAAGGGGGAGCATTCCCTGAGGGGGAGCAGTATGATCAAAGGATGTTCCCTTTGCCATTGATGCCAAAGGGGGAGAAAAAGTTGAACAATGTAGGTAAAAGAAGCATGATCTAAGGGGGAGTTGGTGTTGTCATCAATGACAAAGGGGGAGATTGTTGACTAAATTGTCATTGATGCCAACAGGTGTGTGTTAATGTGTCTTGGTGCCCCTTGAGGAGCCTCTGTGGGTTGAATAAGTGTCAGCGTCAAAGGAGACCTTTTGACTTTGCCCAAGCCCTAGTCTGAAGCCCTTGGAGGCCTTGGGACAATGGCAAAAGCCCTGAACTTCCTGGAGAGTGGTCAAGTTGGTTTAATCAAAATATTAACAAGATTAAATGATAAAAAAAATTTAAGATTTAATAATGATGCATTAAAATAGGTTAATAAATAAATAAAAATTTAATTAACAATTTTACCTTTAATGAATCAAATATTAAAAAAAAAGGTTTTAATAAATAAAACATTTTAAAATAGTTGAATAGATAAAAAAAAAATTATATTAAAAAAAAAAACTTTTTATTTAATGCAAAAAATTAACTCAGTAAAACAAGGAAAAGTTTCATTCAAAAATAAAATATGGCAAATATATTCATTAATTTAAGGAAACCAGTCATCTTATTGTTTCATATAAATATATGAACATATGACAACATAAAAAAAACATACATTATTTGGAAATTCGCAGGCTGAGGATAATTGACAGTCGCATCAAATTTTTGGGTAAATATTCACTGTTCTAGTGGACTAGGATTTCCGTTAGCATTGGGAGTTAACCAAATCGCAGAGTATTCGTTGTTCTAGTGGACTGAGATTTCCATTGGCGTTGGGAGATAACCAAATCACAGAGTATTCGCTATTCTATGGACTGAGATATCCGTTGGCTGTTTTTTTTTTTTTCACTGTGTGCGACGGGGATTCAGGGTAACAGCACGCGTGAGCGAAGGGAAGAACGGGGGTTTGGGAACTAGAGAATTGAATGGAGTTTTGGTCCCTTGCCTATGGTTGAGTACTGATTGAAATCGATTTTGTTTTGTGCTAGTGTTCAAATGAAACTTGTGCAGCGTATTAATTATTGAGAGAAGGCATTCAACGTTCAAATCTCTTGTGCAAGCAGCAGTCTTATTTCTCATGCATCGATCTATTGTATTCTTGTTGAGATCTGGAAAGAGGGTCATGATCCAAGGCTTGAGGACGAAATCTATTGTGTGGGAGGCGTGAACCTTACCCCTGCTACTAACACAACATGCTGCTGGGTGTTGTGGAACCTATCATCTTTGCATGAAAAACGTGCCTTTACAATTGGAGCTGAACCTACGCTTCTAGCAGCCTTAACATCTTCGTTGGGTTAAGTTTTTGGACTAAGGTAAATTAGTGGTGGTTCAACTGTGGTAATTTTTATGACTGAATTTTTTTTGGAGTTCAAATCAGCAATTGTTTGGACTGTTTAATAGCCTGTGCAGTAAACTGACATCTTCATGGTGACTGAGGAAACTTCTTTTAGTAGTATACTGATATTTTATGGGATACAGAAAGCAGCAATTTGTTTGAGTATTGGGGTGACTTTTTGCAGACTTGTTTTGGTCTTTACACAGACCTTTACAGCTCCATTTTTGCAGTCTGAGTTTGAGTCTCAATTTCAAGCACACACAGGGACACAGTTTGGTCTTCATCTTGGACATATACACAATCCATTCTTATCATCATCTACAGTCAAAGGTATGTATACAACAGTATATACAGTGTTATGCATTGGTATAGTGATGTACATGATTGTGTAAAGTATAGCAGTGATGAGCTATGATGGTATATTGATATGTGATGATATAGCGGTGATGATATGAATGCTTAGTCAATGATGTGGCAGTATTTATGAATTTACAGAAGGTATATAAGGGAATGCATATTTAGTATTCAATCAAAAGTGTGAACAGTGTCATGTTTTTGTACAAATGAATATGTACAAGAATGAGTAAACTATGCAGGCAGCATGTGCAAAAATAGTGAATGTGATGTGTGAACAATTTACAAACAGTAGTTTGCCTTTTCTTGTAATGATACTCTTCCATGCTATGATACACAGTCATCTATTCACAAACTAGATGATACATGCTTTGATAATGATGACATGATGCATGCTATGGTGTGATGACATTCTTCTATGCACCATGACGTGTACTTTTTACATGCACATTACATGTTGATGATGATGGTGGGTATTTGATAATGATGATAGTACAGACCCTATGACCTTGATGTATAACCTATGATGATGTTTAGCAATAGCAAAGCAGAGATACTTCAGTGATTGTGTATGACAGTGAACGGTGTGCACTAGCAGATTCAGAGATTGGTATGTGACAGATCTACAGGTTGTGCAGTGTGGTATAGAGTGTGTCAGCATCAGTGATAAGGCTGACTTGGCAGTAAACAATGAATAGAGATTATCAGCAACAAGAAGTTCTAATCCAGCAGTATTGATGAGCAGCTTGATCAGCATGACTGTGATGACATGAGCAGAGAATTGACGTGACAGTTTGGCAGTGATCAAAGTGCAGATGATGTCAGCAGAGAGTACAGGGTTTGATATTTGACAGGTCCACAGGTTCGGCAATATTTTTCTTATCAGGGTGGCAGGACAGGGCAAGGAAAGGAGGTCGTAGCCTCCTTTCAGTTGAAGCTGAAAAATTGAAGTCTATATAATAAGACAGTTGTTCTTTTCATCCAGTTATTTCTGGACAACTATTATTAAAAAGGCTTCGTGGTTTTACCCCCAGAACTTGGGTTTCCACGTTAAAAACGGTTGTGTACTGTGTATCTTGCTGTCTTCATACATACTCATGATGTGTTGTGATTGGTGATCAGCAACCTGCTTTTGATTAAAGTTTTTTATTATACAAATACTGATTCACCCCCCTCTCAGTATTTCAACACACCATGGGTAGTGTGTTGTAGCACAGCCCCCCAATGATTCCAAGTTTCAAAGGATAAACGATGGGTAATTCCTCCACCCCTCCTTATGGAATGAGGGCTAGTGCCTACATCGAGATAGTAATTGCATCGTTGTTGTTGTTCTTAGGGCTTCGTCATCAAATAACCAATTTGAGTAGTTGATTTTCTTGAAATCTTGCACCTCCTACGCATCATGGAAATGAACCAATAATCATACAAAACAATAATGTTTCACTCGCATACCATTTCTCTTTCAAATTTCATGTTACTGATGTACTTTTGTTTCGTGGAATCCAACTATCACTTAGCTCATTTAAACCTGAAGGTTAGTCTCCCAACACGAGATCATGCAATATCATGAAATCATTGACATACACATTTCATTACTAACAAACAAATAATGTAACCATATTTTCTATGTACCATGCACCTGGTATCGCATTCATTTATTTGAATGTAACTTTAGATTGATATCCACGTACCCAACATCTTTTAAATTTACATGTTAGAGATAAAATTAAAGCAAGAACGTCATTAATAACATTAACATCACACACACATATATAACTTCTGCAATATAATAGGTCAATATGTCCACATTGTCATCTTATTAACAGAGTTCAACAAATAATAAGAAAATACAAATAGGTAATGGTAGTTCAAATGGTAAATTCAAAACAGAGCATTACAAATGTCACCACACTCGCCATGTTTAGTATGAATTGTAGTGAGTGGATTTCCAAGCATTGGTGGTCTTGTCTGTGCAAAAAAGATGTCAAAATATATCCAATTAGAATTGAAATAGACATCAATAATATTAATATTGCAAAATGAGAAAAATCATTTTTTCGATATCTTACTAAGGGATGATATTCATTTCCACCTTCCAGGTGCCCATGCTCAAAGCAATGTTTTCTGGTCGTTTTCCTAACAACTCTTCTTCTTTTTATCCATTTTCATTGTGTACAAGGGCAATAACATTTTCAATCATCGATTATATATTCAACATTAAAGGATTGATTCTAGACATTTGTATTACCAAGGTTGCTTCTATCACCGTATACAGAATCGATAACTACCTACAAAGCGACAACTCATTCGACTCTGCTAGGAAATTGACAAACATGGTTGCCTGACATTGTTCTCTATTCCAATAAAATACATTATCAAACCACTAGTACAGTAAGAAAAATGACATAGGAATCATTAACCCAATCAAAAGAAATTAATTCAAGGGATAATCTCATTAGTCCATAAAGAAAATACTTGTAAATTGAGTTCTTTTCCCTCCAAAATCCTTTCATCATCGTATACAAAATCAATAACTACTTGCATAACAACAACTTGTTCGGCTCTACTAGCAAATTGGCGGACATGGTTGTGTGACATTGTTCTCTATTCCAATAAAATGCATTATCAATCCACTAGAACAGTAACAAAAAAGACATAGAAATCATTAACCCAGTCAAAAGAACTTAATTCAAGGGATAATCTCATTAGTCCAGAAAGAAATTACCTGTAATCAGAGTTCTTTTCCCTCCAAAATCCTTCCAAAAAATATTATTTTCTTATGTTCGAATCTATTTTTAATCTCGTCCAAATGAACAAAAAGAAACTAAATACATTCAATGTCACATTGCTTAAGCTATGGCAACCCAATTTTTTTTGATCGGCGTGTCCAATTGTACGTCTCTTAAGCAACTCAATATGGTGTTGCTTCAGCGACCCTGCAAGGCATCTCTTAAGCAACGCCACGTTGGATTTTTTTGAGAGAAAAAAAATCCAGTTGGCATCTTTTTGATGTTAAGAACTTATTTTTAAATTTAAAAGCCGATACAAACCTCAAATTTGGACCCCAAATGTAGTAGTGAGTAGACATTAGTAGATAGAGGTTGGTGGCTAGAAGGAGAACATGTGTTAAAGCCTTCCTAGAAACTTGATCCTTTTTTAATTAATATCAAGTGGAAGCATTTTATGAAAGGAAAATTGCAAATGTGTCATTGGGATGGAACAAGAGTCGATGCAAAGGAAGTTTGTGACTAAACATTTCACCCTTTGCATCCTTTGTCTAGGAAAGAACCAAATTTGGGGTGACATGATGTTGACTTCAAAAATTGATCTTTTGAAACCAAAGAACTTTACCACATATGAGGTTGAACATGAAGAGAAGAGAATGATCACCTTTAATTTAAAGCCTCCAAAAATCCGTTTAGATGGTTGCCTTGAACAATTCATCCTAGTCTAGATTATTATTATTTTTTAGTTTTGAGGATATCTATTTTTTTAATGTTTTCATGGTTATGTATTTTTTATCTTTTATGGATAATAAAACATAACATGATCAAGTGAAACACGCAACTAAGAAAATAATAAAACAACTATTTGATGAGAAATCATCAAAAGATAATAAGTCTATGAATACTTGGATTATACACTAATGTACAACATGGGTGAAACTCCATGATATACTTTTTATAATAAAATAAGATGAAGAAGCATAACAACATTTGAATTAGAAACTAGAAAAACATGTGAGCCCAAAGAAGATGATCCTTTATTAAGAAATGATTGACTTCATACAATGTATTCTTAACATGACAATTTTTGCAAATCCCTATGAAGACTTGGACCAAGGATGACTCTAATTATTCTTGGCATTTTCAGGAACATACAAAAGAATGGCCAAGTAACCATAGAAATTAAATAAAATTGTAGTTTGGGTCGAGCATTACAAATCAATATGACACAATGATTTTGATTTGCATGCAATACCTCTAATTAGCATCAAACTTAATATGGGACTTCTAATACAGTAGACATAAACAAATAAATAAACCACCTCTCAAATATAACCAAACTTCTATCTCACTTCATCATTCTCTTTTATTTTGTGAAACTTCCATGCTATCAACAAACATGTAAACACAATAGACAATATAATGTGGAGCACGAATGGAATTGGATAGGATATACAACTCACAAAGCTTTTAGCATATCCTTTCTCTCTCTTCGATTGGTCCTTTGGTTGTCTCTCTTTCCTCCTTTATGCTTTCGACAGGCAGTTACTAGTTATAACTACCCTTTAATTAATATTATAAGCTTATAAGCTTTTTCAAAAAAGTTGAGAGGAATTACTATATTTTAGAAAGAGGATACTTTATTCCGTTCAAATGGGATAAGAATGACAAGGGTAAATATGATGAGTGAAAAATGCAAAGTGAAAGGCAAGTGGGGTCCCATCTTTGTCCCTCTAATAACCAGCCATCAAGGGGGATGAATCTCGAGGATTAAGACATCACTTTATGCCTTCCATTTACCTAAACATAAAACAAAAATAGCCCCATAGTTTCCAACCATATCATCGTACAACCATAGCACATATGACAAATCATCATGACAACACACCTAACCATTCATATAAACAAATTCTACTTGTGTCTCCAAGAATCATGTGTTTTCACATAATTTTATGTAGACCATTTAAAGCATGAAAATGAAGCTGCATAACCATATATACCATTATGTTCATGTGCCAATCAAATTTAGTCTGAATTGTTACGAGCGACTATTCATTCAATTCAAATAACCAAAATATAATATCAAGTCAAAATTGAAATAAATTCAAACCTCGGAGCAGAGAAGAAAAGTAAACTAAAGTAGTGTCAATAAGAAGAGATCTATGGATGCGTTTCCATGAAGGTAATGCCATCCCTAGTACCTATCCTTGATTTGTTGAGTTTTTGGCAAAAGTAAGAGGGGTTACATGTGATTTTTTAAAATCTGGACACGGCACATTGATGACAGGTGGGTTCCCTTTGTCTTTGATGGGTTGTTCATGCAAGGGGGACACAAGGTTGGCGTGATGTTGGAATGTGTAGAAGTGTTAACATATGTAGTAGTCGATTGGGAGGACTTGTTGTTTAGGCTCAAGTATTTCCCAATCTAAAACTATTGGGCAAGGTTGGTTAGGATTAACGTTCCAACCATTGTTAGCTTGCTCATGAAGGACATTGGCAATGCTTGGGTGTGGTTATAGCAATGACAGGGCATGCATTAAGGTTTTTGGATAACTTACCCACCCAAAAAATAGATGGTTGGTATGTGCGAGCTAATTGAACTCGTCCGAGTTAGCATCGAAATGCATAGAGAATCTAATTATTTTCCTCCTTCCCTCCCACCATACTATATTGGTCCTATATCTCTTCCCTCTTCTTAATCATGTGCTAAATAAACTCATCTAGCAACCAGATAACAATCATTGAATTCCATTTATTCTTGCACAAATGAAAAAATTAGATCACATGCATATCAAATGTCAACTAATTAGTTAGATTGGCAGGGAAGGACTAGAGATTGGCGGGTGTCACTGATTATGTGTAGGGGAGTATTGGCACTGAAAATATTGCATATAATTGTCATCAACAGTTCAATATGTATAATGATGTAGAATGTTCTAATAAGGAGGCAAATGTTCTAACAAAGAGGCATGCAACACTCGTATACGTAACCCTCTAAGAGAGTTTAACAACAGGGTTGGGTAGCTGAATGGAGGCTCAGGTTGATATGGATATACAAGAAGAGAATACCCAAGTCTAATATCATTAAACCGATATTATTCATATTAGGTAAAAGAAGTCATTTTTATTCATTCAGAGTTTTACATGAATGGTCACTGTCTTTTAATTACTACAAAATGGTCAAAGAGACCTATTTTTGAACTTAAAACAAATGAAAACTCATATTTAGAGTCAAAAAATAGGAAGACACCCACTAGGATCCACATGTGAGTTGGAAGAGGGTAGGTAAGACGTGTTTGAGTATACAAAGGGAATTCTACTTGAAACTCACAACATTTCGAAACCATCAACATGAAATGGTTTTGTGGGTAGATGGCTAAGTATTGACTACAACTAGATGGTTTTGTTGTAGATGGCCTCTTTTAATTTAAGTACGAATGTAAATATAACCTGGGCATTAGTCCTTTTTGTTTGTTTGTTGAAGGGTGGAAGCAAATAGGCAGAATCTTGGGTTCAACCAATTAAAACAAATTAAATTAACATAAAGTCAACATAATACCTAGTCAGAACTCATACCTGTAGACAATGAATTGTAAGTGCAAAATTACCCCTATGTGCTTCATTAGAGAACCCCCAAGATTTACTACAAAATGGATCTGCTCTTACTCGAAAATACCTTCCAGTCATCGACAATTCTTATGAACTAGGTGTAGAGTGATTTAAATAATAGATGAAAATGGTCAGAGAGCCATAATGAGGTGCGATGGAGCTCAACAAAATCAAGATATGTTTGCAAGAATGTAGTAGTGTAGAGATAGATAATAGTGAAGTGAGAGCTCAGACAATCAAGAAGGTTGCAGTATTAAATGCGCCTACCATGATATCTAACAAGAATGGTGAGGATCAACCGTAGATCCTTTTCCCAACCACCCAAATCAAAGTTGTGTAAAGAATGAGTACGTTGCTTCCAAATGTTCGTATGCAATATTTGTCATAAGAAATCATAACAATCTTGACATGGGAAAAATCGTGTGAGATCTCTCGTTATGGCACTCCAAGTATATCACATTAAAACAACTACCTAAAACTTTATAACAGAAGTAACACAACATTCACATGGATTAGTACCATTTGTAACTAGTTATCAACTTGTTGGATTTATACCAAGATTCATTCACACAGTGATGCATCACGAATGGCCATATAATGAAACTTACCATCTATTGACATTTGTAACCACGTCAATGCGCCTATTTTACAATACAGATCTACTTATGGAAATGACCATATAATGTTTGCCTAAGATCAAGGTATTTAAGCACATGATATAGCACTAGTGGTATAACACATTACCCATATGAAGATATATCATTAACAAATATATAACTCAAATGATAACATCAAAGAAAAAGAAAACCTCCTTTGCATAATATATCGGGCATAAAAATAATCATCAAAGTATTCATAGGAGTATTTTGGTAAAGTATGCACAATTATGAGATTTAGAACCTTTATTGTGATGTATGTCCCATGGAACCACGTGTTTGATAGAGAAACATTATCCTTGTCACAATCTACACTGGGTTCTGCATGTTGAGCCAAATGCAAAGCTCAGTGTCAGCCCTTTATTATTTGTGTGGTGGTGATCATTAAACGTATTCCTAAATTTTAGCAATCCAATGAGCAAGTTTTTTAGACAGGAGAGTTTGGGACAACAAGAATTTGACTACAAGTAAACGAACTCTTACTTCAGTGTGCTTTCCAAGAATGAAATTACAAAATTTCTCAACAACTTTAACCAAGGCATAGGCATGCTTTTCAATTAAAGTATACTTCAATTCAACCTCAAAAATACTCTGGCTCATAAAATCTTATTGGTTGTTAGGAATTTTCATCAACTTTATGTAAAAGGATGGAAAAAATAGCTTCCTCTGTAGGGTTCATATAGATAATGAAATATTTCGTAAAATCTACTTTTGCAAGTACAGGGGCAAAAGAGATGGCATTTTTAATCACAACAAAGCACCTCTTGATATTGGGGTCCATGCAAATTCTTGATCCTTCTTCAGCAAGTGGTGAATAGGTCTAACCAAAATTATTTTTTTCCATGAAGGACTCAATTCCCTTCTAAGAAGAGGGAACATGGAGGTTCTTAATAGCGTGTACCCTTTCAAGGTCTATACTTATTATGGCATCAAATATAATATGTCCAAGCAATTTACCTTAAAAGACAACAAAGATGGATTTATTTGGATTATGAGAGATGCCATATTTTTTGCAGCCTAGAAATAGGGGTCTTAGGTGGTCAAAATGATCCTTTCGGATCTTAGAGTGGACAATTAGGTCATCCATATAGATTTGAATTTGACTCCAATTAATCATCAAAAGTTATATGCATGGCTCTTTGAAAACTGGCACCTGCATTTATCAAACCAAATGGTATGCATTCTTACACAAAGGTGCCCCATCAAGTAGTGAAAGTGGCTTGGTATTTGTCTCCATGTTTGAGGCGGATCTAGTTGTAACATGAAAAGACATCAAAGAGCAACATCATTTGTAATCATGCAACCTATTGCAAAATCATTTCCATGTTGGGAAGAAGGAAATTATCCTTCATGCTTTCCTTGTTAAGAGAACGTAAGTCTATACGCAACCAAATGTCTCCATTTTTCTTGCGAATCAACACAAGATTTGCAACCCGTTCTAAATATTTCACATGAAAGATTATATGGGTTGAAAACATGTTCTCTACTTCCTTACGGATAGTAGCCTCTAATGTTGGGTTAATTGGTTTTTGTCTTTGTAGAACAAGATTGGTTGTTTCTTTAATGGGGATGGCATGTTGACTTATGCTTGGGTCAAAATCATGCAAGTCAGCCTATGACCATGCAAAGACATCTTCAAACTCGCAAAAAAGTTCAGTGAATTTATGTTTTTCTAATTCTGAGCAAAGGGTGCCAATGTTCAAAATTTTGAGTTCTTATTTTGTGTTTGATGTTTATGGGAACAGTGTCCCCATATTTCTTATTGGAATCTTCCCTAATGTTCTTATTTTTATTCGCAATATCGCTTGAAGAAAATGAGCTTTCCAAGGGTGCTAATACCTTGGAAATTCTATTGTTTCTAGGAAAATAATTTATTCAATGTCAGCAGGCTCTTTTGCCAAAAAGGCATATATGCTTTCGTCACTAGGGAAAACTTTCCAAGAATCTATGTTATCTAAGATAGGGCTCTGTATAGGGATATCATTGTATGATTTGGTATTTCTTGAAACAACTGCCTTTTAGGATGAGCAACATAAGAAGCTAACTTATCAGCCACATGATTTAATTCCCTAAGAATGTAGGTTAGGTTTAAAGACAAGAAATGTGAAATTTTCTCCCACGCTAATTGAGTGTATCACTTCAACATTTTATTTGTAGGGTTATCAATATTTTTAAGCATGTGAATGAATAGTCCTGAATAATAAAAAATCACCGAGTGCTTGCTACCTAAATTTGCAACCCTTTCTAGGCCAATTAAGAGGGCTTCAAATTCAGCCACATTGTTTGTGTAGGTGAAATTCAACCTGAAAGAAAAGTTATGGATCTTTCTTGAAGGAGAATACACAACCCCTACACCATTGGATTCACCTGAAGAGACACCATTAAATTGCATATGCCAAAGTTTATCAAATTTATCATCAGTAGGTGCTTCATGCAAGGTTAAAACCTCGTCTTCATCAAAGATAGAGTAAATACCAAGGTCATTTTCTATGAAATTAGCATTAGGTTGAGGAATGCTCACGATGTATGGTTAAATATGATCCTTGTGGAGGGCTATAATGTTTTCAGCCCCTTTCTAAGCAATCATGTGTGAACCATCCATGGACATATACCCACCAGTCAATGCTTTCTAATCACCACCAAGTATGATCAAATAATTGATCACGCCCATGTCCATCACTTGGATATTGCAAATTGTGCAAATTTCGAGGTGGGCATAAAGAACAAGGGTCTCACATATTTAATCTCTCCAATACTTTCTTTTGGACTATAATGTTTTGGCCCCTTTCTAAGCAATCATGTGTGAACCATCCATGGACATATACCCACCAGCCAATGCTTGCCAGTCACCAGGAAGAATGATCGAGTAATTTATAATGTCCATGTCCATCGATTGGATATTGCAGGTTGTACAAATTTCGAGGTGGGAATAAAGAACAAGGGTCACATATTTAATCTCTCCAATAGTTTCTTCTTGTAGCTTGTTGAAAGCTAGCATTTTTTGTTTATTTTCATTGGCAAATGACAGCCCAAGTTGTTTCATTATAACCTTGGACATGATATTTGGTTTGGATCCTCAGTCTATTAAGCAACAATGTGCTATTTTTGCCATAATCTTCATAGAGTCATAACATGGGGGCTTCTTCACATGACTTGATGATGTCAATGCCATAACATCACTCTCGGAAATGGTTTCTTCATCCTCAATAAGTAGGTTGGTAGGAGAAGATGAGTTTGAATTTTGGGTTGGGATTTTCTAGCAAGCAAAATTTTGTGTTTTTCTTGCTACTCAAGAGTGAATGCCAAATCCAGAAATGTGGCATCGACTTTAATGGTGCGCAAGTGATCTAAATTGTTATATTTCCCAAATGAGGTTGGTGATGGTAAAGATTGTGGCTATCATGAAGCATTAAATACTTGGTAATTAGTGGTTGAAGCCTGATATAAACCAAGTTGATTTGAGGTAGCAGCACTGGGATTTTGAGCAGTTGGGGTCATTTGGAGACTACCTCTATTTTTTATGGTATGATTGAGCTCTTGTATTTATAACCATAATATCATTTTCGTCAACCCATTCTAAAGTGGTTGCGATTGTGTCTAGCCTCTTACCAAATATTATTTCTATCACATTTTTTTATTATCTCACAAGTGGTTTCATAGTGGTGGTCTTCACAGAAATTACACCAAGCATGGTAATTGATTGCCTTAGGCTAGAAATTTTGAAGTTGAGCTTGAAGAGAGGCTTGTGTTGAGGATTTAGGGGTAGGCTAGGCAATAATCTTTCTTTCAAAAGATAACATTCTATTTTTCATGTCATGAATTGATTGCAAGAGGGTTAGCATATCATCCTATTTATTTGGATCCTTAAGAGGCAGGCTAGTCCTTAGGGCTTGCACCTCATATTCTAAGCGGGTGTGTAAGGCTAACCCCAAGTTATCGACATTTCTTTCTTCTAGTCGGTGACAATAGGAAGGTGGAAAGGTGTCATAATAATGCATTAAGGCATCCTGATTGTGGGGCTTGATAAACTTTGGAATCTAATTATATAGCTTGGTAAAGTGGAGGTTAAAATCCTTTATGGTCTCTCTCAGATTGATGATCTAGTTATTATAGCTTTTCAATTAGTCAATCGGTCTCTAAGGCTATCCATAAGTGGACTTGAACCAATAACAAGTTCTACCCAAGTAGAAAAATCTTTAGGATGGAGGTCAAAAAAATTAGTTGTTTCCTTTCCCTCTAGTTAATTAACAAAGAGGTGCAAGCATGCATCATTGTCATTGGCACCTATAGTTCAACATGCATTTAAAAGACATTAATATTTTCATTAACATAAATTATCCCATTACCTAAGAACATGGGAAAATGTTTTTTGAATTTGGGTAATGGTGTAGTTGTTGGGACCAAGTTCAATGGCGAGGGTACATGCCATTGGGTAGTGTTTTCACCTTCTTCGAACTGAAACGGTCCATACTTGAATATCACTTTCTTAGGATTAGCAGTAGATGAAACCGAATTATAGTTTCTACACATACTCCCGATCAACTAGGAAGTGGAAGCTTGACTAAAGCTAGAAGACAAAGTCATCTTACTAGTTATTGTTGAGGAATTCAGTGGAAAAGAAAGTTGAGGGTTCAAACTGTTTTCTTTGAAATGAGATAAAGATTGGATGAGCTTGTTATGAAAATATTGAAGGACTTTCCTCCATATCTTAACTTCTAAGAGAGAAACGAATTTGGGGAATTGTCCCCTATCTTTGCACGAGTACAAGGAGGCGTGGACATGCAACGATTTAGAACCAGATAGGGAAATCGTGGGCATGTCTTTCAACAAGATCCCCTCTCTCTTGGATGTTGATGTCTCAAGAGCTAACTTCCCAAGACCTCTCAAGTTGTTCTCTTGACTCAGTAGTCTCAAGAATATGGTCAAATAGGCAGGAGGTTTAGCTAGTTTGATTAGACAAATCCACTAAAACGTTGGGCTTACGGGCACTAGGTAAGATCATGAGGGTTTAAAGTGAGAACTCGGTCAACCTATTGTAAATTGGCATCCTTGCATGCCAATATAGACCCAAAAACCGAGCAACCCTCCAACGCTCAGTTTTGTTATTTGCTTGGATAGACATACAAACAACAACTGATATGAGTTGATTAGCAAAATTAGATTGGTGAAAAAGTACTTGATTCACTCTTGGATGATCTAAGGATGTTTTTTTCATTAAATCAATAATAAAGTGTGATGAATGTCAACAAAACTATGATAAGCAACCGAACTATGTCTACATAAAATGCTATGAACGAGGGATTCTCTCTAATGGTAGTATGATCACCAAAAATATGTTGACTTCAAAAATGGATCTTTTGAAACCAACAACTTCAACCTCCCATGAGGTTGAATGAGATGAGGTCAGAATTGTCATCCTTAATTTAAAGTCTCCATGAAGCCTTTAGACTTTCCTATATTGAATAATTCTAAATTGTGATATTTTTAGTTTTAAGAAAATCTAATGTTTTAATCTTTTGGGGGTTAAATAATTATCTTTTATGGACAATAAAACAGAGCACCATTAAATAAATCATGCAACTAAGACAAAATTAAAGCAACTATCTAATGAAAAACCAACAAAAGATAATTAATCTGTGAATACTTGGAATATACACTAATGTACAACATGGGTGAAACTCCAAGATGTATTTTTTTAAAATAAAATAAGATGAAGAAACAAAACAACAATTGATTTAGAAATGAGAATGAGGCATGAGCCCAACCAAAACGATAATTTATTAAGAAATAATTGACTCCATACAATGTATTCCTAACTTGACAAGTTTTACAAATCCCTGGTAAGACTTGGACCAGGGATGACTCTAATTGTTCCTGGCGGGACTGTACAAATAAAACTATGTAACCAAAGAAATGAAATAAAATTGCAGTCTAGGCCGAGTGTTACAAATTAATATGACGCGCAATGATTTTTATATGCATGCAATGCCAGTAATTAACACCAAATTTGATATAAGACTTCTAATACAATAGACATAAACAATTAAATAAACTACCTCTCAAATATAAGTAGATTTCCATCTCAATTCATAGTTCTTTGTTACTTTGTGAAAATTTCTTGGTAACAACAAACATGCCAAATCCAATAGACAATAGAATATGGAGCACAAATAAAATTGGATAGGATATAAAACTCACAAGTCTCTTAGCCTACCCCTTCTCTCTCTTCGACATGACCTTTGCTCGTATCTCTTTCCTCTTTTTATGATAGTTACCCATTATAACTGCCCTTTAATTGATATTAAGCTTTGTAAAAAAGGTTGAGGAGGAATTACTATATTTTAGAAAGATGATAGTTTATTTATTTTGTTAAAATAGGATAAGAATGACAACGGTAAATATGCTGAGTGAAAAATGCAAAGTGAAAGGGAAGAGGATCCCATATTTGTGCCTTTAATAACTAGCCATCAAAGGGATGAATTCCTAGGCTTAAGACATCGCCTTATGCCTCCCATTTACCTCAACATCCCAGAAAAATAGCCCCATAGTTCCCAATCATATCATCATACAACCATATGACATAGAACAAACCATTGTGACAAAACACATAACCATTCATAATAAATAATTCTACTTGTGTCTCCTAGAATCATGTGTTTTCACATTTCAAACATAAAACTGAAGCTACATTACCATATATACCATTATGTTCATGTGTCAATCAAAATTTATTATGCATTGTAACGAATGATTGATTCAGGTTACCAATATATAATCTCAAGTAAAAAATGAAATGATGTCAAACCATACTACAGAGAAAAACAGTAAACTGAAGTAGTGTCAAAAAGAAGAGGTCTCTGGATACATGTCCAAAAGGGTAACGTCATCCCTTGTATCTATCCCTGATTTGGTGAATTTTTCTTCTGGATGAGCAGTAGAAAGAGAGGTTACACATGGGCTCTCAAAAGAGACACAGAGGGCAAGCTGATGACAGGCTGCTTCCCTTTGTCTCTAATGGGTTGTTCAAGCATGGGGGACATAGGGTTGGCACAATTTTTGGAAACTGTAGAAGAGTTGACGGATGCAGTACTGTATTGAGGCATGGGAACTTGTCGGTCTCAGGTTTTCCCAACCAGCAACTCATGGGTAAGGTGGGTCAAGATTTATGTTCCAACCATTGTTAGCTTTCTCATGAGGGATATTGACAATGCTTGGTTGTGGCTGTAGCCATAACGGAGCAGGAATTAAAGCTTGTTGAACAACTTTCCCACCCCGAAATAGATGGCCAGTCTATGCGAGCTGAATGAACGTGTCTGAGTTAGCATTGAAATGCACAGAGAATATAATTATTTTCCTCTTTCTCTCCTGCCATACTATATTGGGCCTATGTCCATGCCCTCTTCTTGATCCTCTTGATCATTTGCTAAAGAAACTCATCTAGCAACAACACAATAATCATTAAATTCCATTTATTATTGGACAAATGAAAGAACTGAATCATGAGCATGGTTACGACTGTGCATACATATCATCAAATATCAACTAATCAGTTAGATTGGTATGGGAAGGACTACAGATTGGTAGGTGTCACTAATTATGCATAGGGAGAGTATTGGCACTGAAACTATTACATATAATTTTCATAAACAGTTCAATACGTATAATGATGCAGGATGTTCTGATAAGGAGGCATGTAGCACTCATATAGGTAATTATCTGAGGGAGTTTAGCCACAAGGCCGAGTAGCTGAACGGAGGCTCATGTTGATATGGATATACAAGAAGAGAATACTCAGGTCTAGTATCATGAAACCAAGGCCAAATTTTTATTCATTCAGAGCTTTGCACGAATGGTCACTGCTTTTTATTTACTGCAAAGTGGTCAAAGAGACCTATTTTTGAACTTAAAACAAACGAAAACCGCAGAATTTTGTTTTTGTAGTGATGAGCTTTGCCCTCCAAAGTCGATCTACATGTTTGTAAAAGGTTTGTAACTGCTGGATTAAGAAGAATATAGAGTTGTTTCGATCTTGGTGTTTTGGTATCAGAACCACAAGCTCGGAGAATTTCTGTGAGTTCATTGTTTTACATCTTCCAATTCTACTGGTAAATAGTTTACTCTGTATTTTCTAATTGCAATCTAGTAAAGTTGTTTCCTATAGGCTGTAGAAATAGTAGCTGAGTAAATTGTTGGGCATGAGGGATTTAGTTTTGGGTTGTCTGAGGAGAGGCCGTAGCTGTGAGTTAGCGTTGTAAGTCCTTGTTTTACCAGAGACCAGCGTGAGCTAAAAATCCCAGTTTATTCATGGACCCTTCAATGGATACAGTTTCGCTCGCTACATTAGATTGTCAGTCTGATAATAATACAGAAGTTTGTCTTGCAAAAAGAAGATTGGCAATTATCGGCAAACTAGTTCTTTCAGATTACCAGCATAGACCCCTGCTCCCAGATTTACACCTCCTCTTATCAGATCTACCTCTGTGGCCTCTTACAATAATGCTCAGCGACAAGTCGAATCCGACTCCGACTCTGCATCCCAGTCAACTTCTACTTCTTTCACTGGTTTGTATGAAACAAAACACCGTGGCCAACATAAAGATTGCCTAGCATGTAGAAAAATACTTCAGAGGATCCAACACCAGAAAAATAGAGATCCCCCAACACTAGGTATGCTTAGTCTACCTAGATATGGTGATGCTATGGAAGTTAATAACCAGGGACGTAAGTCCTATGTTCCAAGTAGGAACCTTCCTGAGGTACCCTTCCGGCAATACTCAATAGACGGCCAGATCAAAAAGGAATTTCTACCATATAAATCTTCAGGCCCTGATGAGTCTGTCTCTGATGACATCAAGCTTGCTAACTGGAGCAATATGCAGCAGAAAATGACTGCACAGAATCTTGATGACATGGCCTATGATCTCCTTGTCCTTAAAAAGATAGTGGTAGAAGAAAAGAAAAAAAATTCTTAATTGAGACCAAGCTAGGTCTGTTAGATCATCTCTTGAAAGATTCTGTAGAGATAAAAGAAGCAGTTGAAAAAGCTGTAGATAAGACTGCGAGAAGATTGGCCAAGTTAGAAGAGCTTTTGACCCAAACTCAAGAGCTTAAAAAGAAAGTCCCAGGTGTCAATCCCTCAGTCTTTGCCTTAGCATCATAAGGTCATAAAAGAAAAGAAACTCCAAAGAAAGAAAATAAGCATCATCATAGTGTTTCTTTTAGTATGCTAAGTATTTCAGAGGATGAGAAACCAGAATTTAATTTTGGAAGAGATGAAGAGGAATGCGATGAAATCAAGGAATGTATTGGTCATTTTAAAACTTTTCCTCCTGCCTTAGATACTAAATATTTGAATATGATGTCTGTTCATGATAAGGCAGAGTCTTCATCCATCCATAATCCACCTCCTCGTGAAAATACCTGTGACCTCCAGATGCCTGACACATCCAAAGGCTCCAAACCCAAAATTCCAATTTGGAGTGAACACCATGAATAATCTGTTGTCCCAAATGCCTGACCAACCTGTCTTGAATATTCAGTGTCAATCCCGAAATGATATCAAGACTGCAATACAAATGTTAGGACAATGGACCCTTTACAAAAGAACTCAAGATGATACCCTCGCAGGTCAACAACTGGCTGGACAGATTATCGCAGGTCTTTCAGGACTTGCTAATGAGTGGTGGAGATGGCTCCCACAAGAAGCCAGAAATGAAATGCTCTCTGCTGAAGATGTTGATCAACAGGTACTCAAAGCATTGGGTAAAGAGTTCTATGGATCCAATGAAAGCGAAGATTATGAACATCTTGCTTCTCTATTTATGTCAGCTCGACTCTGTAATCTTGCACAGAGTGAAGAATATTTTTGTTATATGCAATAACTCTTGATTTTCTCTGGAAAATCAGGATACCCTGCTTATTTGAAGCATTATCTCAGAAGCTTCCCAGGTCATGTTCTAGATGCTGTGGAACAATATATGAAGGACAAAAATATCAATTACCGAGGCCTCTCTCTAGCCCAGTTGCATAGTTACATACTAGAAACATGGCAAGAGCACTGCTTGGAAAAAAGAGTCAGTAAAGACTTCAAGTGTCATCAAAGTATGTATTCATCATCCTTCTGTAAGAATGTTGCAAAAATGCCTGATTGGGGATGTGGTGCATACAATAGAGGTCATCTATCACAAGATTGCAAATGTCATAAATCTAAACATAAGAAAGGCTTCTATTCTAGTGCTCCTAGATATCATCTGGATGCAAGAAAGTCCTATAAGCACAAAACAAAGCATGGATATCAAACTTCCAGGAAATATAGCAAACAACGTCATAAAAAGTTTGTCAAACGAAGAACGGACAGAAATGATAAGGAAACATGCTTCATATGCGGCCAAAAAGGCCATTGGGCAAATAAATGTCCGAAAAAGAAGTCCAAACCAAGGCTTGCCGCCTTATGTGCTCAATTAGATCCGTGACAGTGGGATCTACATTCCAGTTCAGAAACCGAGTCACCCTCGAGTGAAGTAATCTTCTTGCCTTCTGATGCATCAATTGCATCCGATGACTCTGAGTCCAATAACGACAATGTTGCTCTTAAAAAATTTGCTTCTTATTCTTCCTCTTTAGAGTCGGATTCTAAACCAAATTTGGGAGGGTTTGAGCCTCCAGAGTATGATTTCTCGTTGTATATGTTCTCTGTGAACAAGCTACAGAACATTGAAAAACAAATTGCAACCATAGATTTGGAATTATTTGAATTTTTTCCAAGCAGTGCTCTTGCCATGTTTCTAGTATGTAACTATGCAACTGGGCTAGAGAGAGGCCTCGGTAATTGATATTTTTGTCCTTCATATATTGTTCCACAACATCTGGATCATGACCTGGGAAGCTTCTGAGATAATGCTTCAAATAAGCAGGGTCTCCTGATTTTCCAAAGGAAATCAAGCGTTGTTGCATATAACAGAAATATTCTTCACTCTGTGCAAGATTACAAAGTCGAGCTGACTCAAGACTGGCACTAATGAGTCAAAAGGAAAGCATCCGAGGTGACAGGTGGGGACAACCACTATCATTATCTCGTCCCTTAGAGTCCGTAGACATGTGGGGACCCGGAATCTTCATTATGACTGACTCCTCTTATTTATTACAAAGACAGAATAAAACAAAGTGGAGCAAAACCGACCCACGACGGTCTTCAATGGCCCACAACAGCTTTCACTTTAGTCGACGTATGGGTCTCTGCCCTGTCGCAAATGCAGACTTCACGTCCGTCTCCAAGTTCTATTCCATCGCAAGGACATTCCCATTCTGGAATATCTGAGTCATAGTCCTTGAAGTCATCTATGTTTGGTGAGTCCTCTTCAAACTGGGTCGGCGGGTACAAATCAGGACTGAAGCATCTTTCAATATCTGATCTATGAAAAATTTCATTGGATTCGCAAAGGTATTCACCTTGGAATAATGACTCCACCCAAAAATTTAAAGGGATTTGCTTTGTATACACCTTTGAGTCAATTCTCTGTCCTTGAGCATCTCGTTTGATGTACTTTTTGAGAAGTGTATACAGTATGCTCTAGCCGCATGTAGCGTCCACCATGATGAACGATAGGAATACACCCACCAGTATCCACATGCGAGCTGGGAGAAGGTAGGTATGACATGTTTGACTATACAGAAGGGTGTTCTACTCGAAACTCACATCATTTCGAAACCGCAAACCCTAAATGGTTTTGTATGCAAATTCCAGAGGGCTAGGTATTGACTACAAGTGTAGGAATAGTGCCCTATGTTGGCCTCTTTTAATTCCTCTTTTAATTTAGATACGAATGTAAATATAACCTTGGCATTAATCCTTATTTTTCTGTTTGTTAAGGGTGGAACTGAGCTCGCAGAAGCTTGGGTTCAACCAATCAAAACTAATTAAATTAGCATTGAATCAACGTAATACCCAGTCAGAACTCATACGCGTAGACAATGAATTGCAAGTGTAGAATTACCTGTATGTGTTGAATCAGAGAATCCCCAAGATTAATTGCAAAATGGTTCCGCTCCTGCTCGAAAACACCTTCCAATCGTCGATGATGCTTAAGAACTGGGTGTATGATTACAAAGCCATAACGAGGTGCGATGGAGCTCAACAAAATCAAGGTAAGTGACAGGAATGTAGTGGTGCAGAGATGGATAATAGTGAACTGAGAACTTAAACCATCAAGAAGGTCGTAGCATTGAGTGCCCCTACCGTGAGATCTGACATGGACGGTGAGGATCAACCCTAGATCCTCTTCCCAATGACCCAAATTAAAGTTTCATAAACGACGAGTACAGTGTATCCAAATTGTCATTTGCAAGGTTTGTCGTAAGAGCTCGAAACAATCTCGAGGTCGAAAAAATTGCGTGAGATCTCATGTTATTTTGCTTGAGCAGAGTTGTAGTGGAGGTGAAATTAATTGTTCCAAGTAATATCACATTAAAACAATTGCCCAAAACTTTATGATAGAAGAAGGATTAAAGCAATATGTTATCAAATTTGGTAGTTATACTAAAGTTGAAAGTCGTAGGTTCGACCGCTACCTGGTGCATTTAGATATCAGGTCCGACGTAAGTCAAAGATTCTCACTACGTTGGATCATAAGCGTTGCTATGTCGTGGGTCGGGACATTATGCTAGACAGAGTCTCGGAACTCTGTCATCGTGTTCTTATCGGGCGTCTGGAATACTGTTCGATGAATAAAGAGGAACGGGTGGCATGGGCCACTCTCAACTGGAATCCTATCTTGACCTATGTACCCACCATTAGTCTTCTGGCCAATCGCTGGTTGGTATTCGTCTTCCTTGATGACTCGGACACCTCGCATATTCTGGATTCACTTTGGACCATTGGCAGTGGATCCCTTGTTCTCAGTGGATGGCACACGAACTTTGATCCTGTTAAAGAACGGGTTATTAAGCATCATCTTTGGGTTATGATGGCTGCCTTACCATTTCCCCTCTGGTCAAAAGACATTCTCATGGGTATTGCCAATACCATAGGCCGGTTTGTTGCCCTAGATAAAGATTTTCATGCTAATTTTGATAAGCGTACTGCTAAAGTACTGGTAGAACTGGATGTCTCCCGTGGGCTTCTTCCTAAGATAGAGATTGATTGTAACAGTGTGGTGATCACACAAAAACTGGATTATTTGAGGACGTCGTTTCGCTGCAGCTATTGTCACGAGACTGGGCATTTGCGAAAGTCTTGTTCCTTTTTATTGCGAGGTACTCCACTCGCTACTAGCTTCGATGATACCGTGCCCTCACTTGACTGCTCACCTAATCCTTCTTCACCTCTCCATTCCCCTCAGGACTCTCTGCCGCAGAATGATGTATCTTCTGCATCACCTGCTCCAACCACCACTCTTGGCCCTTACGATTCCTCCTCTCCTACCTATGTTGGCGATTTGACCAAAGGGGAGCTTTTGTTCATTAAGGATGTCGAATCTTTGGCTTTAAATACCTCTCGATCTGTTATTGGTTTGGCCGCAGACCCTCAGTCTCCTTCACTTTCGTCAATTCCTATAAACACGTCACCGCCCCCCTTCAACATGGAAAACTTCCCTCCCCTTACCCATTCTTCATCCCCTCCTATTATGGCTCAGCCTGGCAGTCCCTTAACCACCCCCTCCTTCAATGATCTTATTCTCCTCAAAGCTCTGGATATCTTCACAGACAAAACACCGATCTCTCCCTCCATCCTGCCTTTGGACTCGATTAGATTCGAGAATGTGACCATTAGAAAGGCAAAAAAAGGAAGTAAAGTCTCTTCACAAGCTCCTACAGGTCGCTATACCCCACTCTCGGCTCGCATTAAAGCAGCTGCTAGATGCAATTCCTCTTCACAGACACTTAGAGCTATGTCTCCTGTCTCGCAGTCTAACCCATGAAGATTGTCTCCATGAACATTCATGGGTTTGGGGGACCTACAAAACAGAAAGCCCTCAAAGAATTGTTTTCTTCTCTTAACCCTGCCATTATCCTTCTGCAGGAAACCATGTGTGATCATATTACTGCCCTCTGTCTGTTTGCCTACATGAGGTCGGGCTAGGAATTCTGTGCAATCGATGCACTTGGTCTTTCTGGGGGTATCCTTTCTGCCTGGAACCCTAGCCTGATTCGATGTAAAGCCTATCATTCCTTTGTAGGTATTCTTCTTACTGCTTGTTTTAAAGGCCTTGACTCTGTCTTCTCCATTGTCAATTGCTATGGACCCTATGCAAACACAGTAGCTTTCTGGGACTCTGTTGTTACAGGCAGTATCTTCAACTATCCTAACCTCATCTTGGCTGGTGATCTAAACTTTACTATCTCTGATCTTGAGATTTGGGGGGGAACATGCCCATATGGATCATCACTCACTTTACTTTGCACAGCTTCTGGACTCTTTGCATATGGTAGATCTTGCCCCTACCAAGATTGGGCCTACCTAGAGAAATGGCAAGATGGGACCTGAGGGTGTTAGCAAAAGATTGGACAAAATCCTTGCCTCTTTACATCTGATCCCTACCTTGGGTTGCTATCACTCCTGGATCCAGCCCTCCGAAATCTCTGACCATTATCATGTTTGTATGGAGTGGAACTTTATATTGCATTGTCATCTGTACCCTTTTAAGTTCAACCGTGCCTAGCTCCTTGATGATGATTTTACTAAACTTGTATCCACCTCTTGGATAGCACCTGCTCCCTTTGCTAGCCCCATGTTTGACTTCAATTTTAAGCTCTAGAGACTCAAAAATGATGTTAAGACTTGGGAAAAATTGAAAAATACTTTGAGAATGAAGGAGATCACTGAGGTTGACAGTGCTATACTCACTCTCCTTGCTTCCCACAACTCTGGTATTCTCTCTGAGGAGGCTTCCTCCTCCCTTGCGCTCTTGAAATGTAGAAAGGAACACCTGCTTTCACATCAGATCCTCACCTAGAAGCTCAAAAGTAGAATTGAATGGATTCAAGAAGGAGATGCCAACACCAAATTTTTTCACTCCTTCGCATCTGCGAGGAGGAACCACAAAGCTATCTGGACACTTCAGAATCAGTCTGGGGAAACTGTTGAGGATGATGCCAACTTAAAGGTTTTGGGTGTTCAACATTTCTCTGAACTCTTCTCTGATGATGGTAAAACCAATATTGAGGCCCAACTCAAAGTCATTAGCCTTTTCCCATCCTTTGTTCAAGAAGAAGATCAAGAACCTCTCTTATCTGCTTTCACACTCAAAGAAGTAGAAGATGTACTCTCAAGGGTTTTAAAAAAGATAAAAGCCTCGGGCCTGATGGGTGGCCAGTGGAGTTTTACCTTCATTTTTTTGACCTGTTGGGGCAGGATATTCTGAAGGTCATTGAACATTCTAAACTTGAAGGCAGGGTCATTGGGGCTCTCAATGCCACTTTTATTACACTCATACCTAAGTGTGATAAGTCCTCTACCCTAGCGGAGTTTAGGCCCATATCCTTATGTAATCTAATTTATAAGACTATCTCTAAACTGGATGCTATCAGACTTAAGGTAGTACTTGATAAGGCTATTTCCAAGCATCAGTTTGGCTTTCTGCATGACAGGCAGATCATTGAACTAGTTGGTATTGTCCAAGAAGCTCTCCATACTATAAAAACTGAAAATCAGAAGGTAATGGTTCTGAAACTTGATCTGGTAAAGGCTTTTGATAGAGTTAATTGGTCTTTCTTGCGGCTGGTCCTTCTTCAAATTGGTATTCCTAGCAGCTTTGTCAATTGGATCATGGGCTGTGTTGAGTCAACAAACTTTGCTGTACTAATCAATGGGACCTTTAAACGAAAAAAGGCTGGATTGGCCCATTCTGGTGCTATCTATGTAAATTGGCATTTGAGTCTGTTGACCACCTGTTTATTGCAGCTTCACTCGGAAAATTATTGCTCGCATCATATCCTCTCTGGACATTCTAGATTTTTGGAGGCAATCAAATTTTCATCATAATGTTTCTCACTGGATCAGCCTAGGAAATACTCTGAAGTATCTTCCTCTTTTTCTTGCTTGGCAAATCTGGATAACCAGGAACAAATGTTTATTTGAGGACTTGAAGCCTGATATATTCTCTATTGTCCTCTCCATAAAGAAGAAGTTATAGCTCTATCTGGTCCATCTGCAGCTGAATATCAATAGTAGAACTATTGGACCAGCTCCTTCACTGCTTTTTCCAGCAGGCTTCTGCAAATTGTAACACCCCGGTTTTGACCCTGTTGCATTAAACGTACATGATGTATATATTGTAAGGAATCGCGGTGTGGAGCTAAAGGCAAAAGCCCTACCATCGATTTAGTTGCGTTATGTTTCGGCGAACGGAATCGTTGTCGATGGTCTATCGTGGTATACGACATATATTAAGTTTTGTCATCATGTAAATATGCATCTTTAATTAAAATGAACCCCAACCAGCTATGTTCACGGCAACTAAATTGAGAAGGGGCATGATTCTCATAAGGATAAGGGTGGGGGATGTCAAACGTTGGGCTATGGGGGGTGGGGGGGGAATCCATGTGTCACCACCCTGTTTGATTTGCCCATCTTTCCTTGTCTTATCCAACTACCACTTTAATGTTTTGTTGAGTAGTTGAGGCAGTTATGGCTAGGAGTGGACTGTGGCAGGACTGTCAGTCCTTGCCCACACGCACACTCCACCAGCGGATTGAACCTCACGATGGGCAGAAGAACGACTACACCCCTCATTCCACTCTCTCCACTACGCCATTCTTTCCCTTGTTTGTTCATCCTCACGCACAGGTTGGGAGCCTGATTTTTCTCCCCATTTGTGGCCTGTGTAAGTCTCTTCTGATTGCTTCGTTGTCCATGAGGGACTGTTGTTTTTCCCCACGTTGTGAACTGTGTTGCTGATACGTTTGGAGACTGTTGTAAGTTGCTTGGGAGTCGTTTTGGCCACGATAGGGCCAAGAACGACTCTGGAATCGTTTTCCTTGTCTAAGCTGTAACTACTGATTGATTGCATGTGTGCAATGGTTGGTCTTCGGACTGTGTTGGGAGCAGGGATGGGGGCTTGGGTTGCTTGATAAACCTGGTGTGTTTGGAAACCACACAGACAGAGCTAGAGGGCTGGCTTTCTTCTCCACAACCCCTGAATAGCACTGGAAGGGAAATTAGGGCCTGCGGGACTATGTAGCAGAGAAGGGACTGATTCCTTGTGTTGGGTGTGTGTGTGGGTGTCTTAGAAGTCAGGCTAGTTCTAGTGTAGGTGTTCCTAGCTCTGTAATGGGCTCACCAGCTTAGCATTTAGCCTTTTCCAACTCCTGGATGGCCTGATAAACCCAACTGTATTGGCTTGGCTATGTTTTGGTGTACCCTTGGCTATGTGTAAGCCTGCTTGTTCCTTATTCCTTGGGGAATCATGCCCAGCTCGAGGGTGGCAGCATCGCTGAGAGATTTAGGAGCATGCTAGCCTATGGTTGGGTGGAACGTTGTAGCGACGTAGCTGGTTGCGGAACTAGTTCTTCATAAGATAAGTAATCTTGTCTATTTTACTCCTGCGATCATATTACTGTTAATGAATATGGTGAACATGTTGAATGCTTGTATGAATGTATGTTGCTTCCGCTATGTATGATAAATAATTATGTATCTGTGTATGTTCTACTTCAATGCATTTTGTTTTAGCATTTTATGAATGCACATGTTCATAGGGCTAGTTTCCCGGATGGTTAAGGCCATGGTAGCGTCTTCTTTGTCGGTCGGAGGGTCGGGGACGTTACAGTGTGGTATCAGAGCTTGTAAGTTGCAGCATGGGCCTCTATGGGCCATGACTAACCAGTTCGCAGAGGCATGTTGCCTTCTGCCCATAAGAAGTCAGTGAATGGCTAGAAAAATTCACAATTTGTCTAAGTGTTTGAACTGTCGGTTCATCGGAAAACTTAGTGGGATGGACTTCCGATGCAACGGAGAGCTAGGCGGAAGCACACACGACGGAGGACAGTTGGAAGGAAATTGCGGAAAATTTTCTAAGTTTTCGTCGACCGTCGGAAGAACTTAGTGGATGTGGGAGCTGCAGTTTCAGCGAAGATCAGTCGAAGACCGTCGAAACACCGGCTCGATGTAGTGGAAGAAATGCCCGATATTGACTTTCGGCGCCAACGAATGTTTGTTGTTCAGACCGTCGATGGACGTCGACGGAAAATAGTTGATCGAGTACCCACCGTTGCGGATGGCTAGACCACAATGCTCCCGATGGGTAAGGCCTCTGACCGCCGACGCCGTAAAGAAAGTTTAAAATTTTTCTAAGACCCAAAATCATCAGCTATCAGAAGAAGATAGTGTTTCATGCGTCCGCCGTTGCGGAAGCCTAGAGCACTAGTCTTCCGACGGGGAGAAGCTCCGACTGCCGATGCCGGTCAAAAATCAGTTCGCCGATCATAAAACATTAGCGGATTGGATCGTCGATCGGGAAAGGATCGAAGATAATGAGCCGCCATTGCAGCTGCTAATCGAACTAACCCGCCGATGCTTTAGTCTTCCACTCGCTAATGCTGAGGTGTTAGTGGATTATGGAGCCGACAGAGTCAGCGTAAGATAGAGAAAGTTTTCGCCGACAGAAGAAGAAATTTTCAAAAATTGTCTAAGTGTTGAGGCCATCAGTGATCGACGACGGTTAGCTGTTTGGATCGGCGGAAGTTAGTGGTTCATACGCCCGTAGTTTCGGAAGCCTAGAGCACTATCCTTTCGACGAGAAGAGATTGCCGATGCCGATCAGGTTATGCCTCAGTAGATTTGGTCGCCGATCGGAAGAAGATCGAAGATGGTGGGCTGCTGTTGCGGCTGCTGATGGAACTATTTCGCCGACAAAAGAAGAGAATTGAGCTGATCAAGTGACAAAAAGGAAGACAAAAGGGAAAATTTTGAAAATTTTTCTAAGTCCTGGAGTCGTCGGCCATCAGCGATGGTTAGTGGATTGAACGTCCGCCGTTGCGGCTAGCCAGTGAACTATCCTTCCGACGGATAGAGGCTTCAATCGCCGATGCCGCAGAGATTAGTACTTCCGACAGTCGATGAGAAGAAAATTTGAAAATTTTGTTTAAGTAGAAGGTCGTCGAAAAGTTATTGAGTATCGGATTGTCGCTCGGGTACGTTAAAGGTTTGAGAATCTGCCGTTGCGGCAGTCTAGGACACTATCCACCCGACGGTTAGTAGGTCCGACAGCCGATAATGTCCACGGAACCCATAGTGAGATCGCTTTCCGCCGTTGCAGCTGCCTAGAAGACTAATCGTCTGACGTGACAATGTAGCCGATCGCTGACACATAGCAGGTAAGTTGCCGTTTGGATCGCCGCAACGATAGGAAGTATAGTGCCTTGGATTGCCGATGTAGGCTTGTGGCCACGGAAGACATAGAAGTTTTATGGGCCACCGTTGCGGAAGCCGAGACGACTAGCCACCCGATGCACAAGACACCCGACCGCCGATGCAGCGCATAGGCTGGTTTCATCGCCGATTAGGTTCGGAGGGTTGGATGCGGATCCGATACAGTGGAAGGAAATAGGTGAATAGTCCTTCGCGTCGCCAATGCAAATCAGAAGGTTGGCGATTTGCCTGCCGAAACGCTGAAAAATTAGTGCGGAAGAGACTCGATGAAGAGAAGGAAACTTTGGGTTTTTTAGAAGAATTTCTCAGTAGTTTTTCGAGCACTTTTCGACTGTCTTCAGCTGGTTTTCAGCAGATTTCAGCAGACTGTCCGTAGTCACAGGGCCGAATATGAAATAGAAAAGAATTCGGTGTTTTTGCATAATTGTTGTTTTATGAATTTCCAAAAGAAAAGGTAAGTAATTTTGATTTATATTAATATTGTGCATCTAACAGTTTGCTACGAACACATTTGCAGAACTTTAGATAACTTCCAAGAGCAGTACTCCAGAAAGAACAGTGTGGTAAGGACAAAGGTGGTTCAGTCATGAGAACCCATGATGGGTATGATGCTTGGGATTCTTACGAGCGAGCAGAAGATGCCATGGGAGAAAATGTCCGTAATGGGAATGATGACATTGAGTCCAATGGGAGGAGATTCCAAGAGACACGGTCAGATGTTGCAGCCACCATGAGAAGCTTGATCAAAGCCCAGGAAGAGCAGCATCAGTTGAATGCTGCAATGTTGCAGAGTTTGACAGACTTGCAAAGAAAGATAGACTCTGGACGAGGTACAGCAAGACCAGAAGGAAGTAAGAGCAGTACTAGGAGAAGGAGAAGGACTTCTAGTGGATCATCTGATTCTGAAGAATCCAACGGGGATTCCAGTTCTTCTTCTCGTAAAAGAAAAAGAAAGAGACACCATAGGGATCGCTCTCGGGATGAATTTAGGAAAGCTAAACCTCCTACATTTGATGGTGAGGTAAAGACTGGACAAGAGGCTGAAGCTTGGCTTCTTGGAATAAAGAAGTACTTTCAAGTGCATGACTATTCGGGAAACATGAAGGCAAGAGTTGCCATATTCAATCTGAATGGAAGAGCGTCCATTTGGTGGGAACACTTCAAGCAAGTAAAAATGATCAGTGAAAGGAGGCTTAAGTGGAAATAGTTCAAGAAGTATTTCAAGCAGAAATACCTCTCTGATGGGTATTATGATGACAAGATTAAGGAGTTCCATGAGCTGAGATTGGGGCAGCGGACCATGGAAGAATATGCAAATAAGTTTTTGGAGTTGTTGAGGTATGTCTGGTACATCAGGAGATGAAACTCCTAGGTTGGAGGACTATCAGGTGTTATAGGAATTCGGGGATGTGTTTCCTGATGAGATTCCAAGGCTTCCTCCAAAGAGGGACATTGATTTCACAATTGAACTTGTACCAGGAGCAACACCAGTGTCCAAGACACCCTACAGGATGAGTACACCGGAGATGATGGAGCTAAAGATGCAACTACAAGAGTTGCTGAAAAAGAAGTATATCCGGCCGAGTGTGTCTCCTTGGGGAGCACCAGTTCTGTTTGTAAAAAAGAAAAATGGTACACTCAGGTTATGTATTGATTACAGACAGTTGAACAAGGTTACTGTGAAGAATAAATATCCTTTGCCTAGGATTGATGACCTCTTTGATCAAATGAGGGGAGAAAAGGTATTTTCCAAAATCGACTTGAGGTCTAGTTACCATCAGGTGAGAATCAAGGATGAAGACATTCATAAGACAACCTTTAGAACAAGGTATGGGCATTATGAGTTTGTAGTCGTACCATTTGGTCTCACAAATGCACGAGCTACATTTATGTGCCTTATGAATAGTGTCTTCAGCAGGTATTTGGACAAGTTTGTTCTTGTTTTCCTTGATGACATTCATGTTTACTCTAAGAATGAGGAAGAGCATGAAGAGCATTTGAGATTGACATTGAAATTGCTCAGGGAGCATCAGCTGTATGCGAAACTGAGCAAGTGTGACTTCTATAGAGATAGAATTCAGTATTTGGGTCACATTATCTCAGAGGAGGGTATATCTATGGACCCTGAAAAGATTGAAGCCATAATGAATTGGCCTACTCCAAGGAATGTGACGGATGTAAGATCTTTTATGGGACTTGCAGGATACTACCGGAGATTCATTGAGGGATTTTCCAAAGTTGCACATGCTATCACTTCTTTGCAAAAGAAGGGGATAAAGTTTGAATGGACATCAAGGTGTGAAGAAAGTTTCCAGCGGTTGAAGAATCTTCTCACCAGTGCACCCGTATTGAAGGTTGCAGATATAGAAAAAGAATTTGTGGTGTGTACCGATGCATGCGGACAAGGACTTGGAGGAGTCCTTATGCAAGACAACCACGTGGTATGTTTTGAGTCGAGAAAGCTGAAGGAGCATGAGAAGAACTATGCCACTCATGATCTAGAGCTTGTAGACATAGTACATGCCCTCAAGATGTGGAGGCATTACTTGATGGGTAGGAGATTTGATCTCAGACCAGACCATTGTGGTCTGAAGTATTTGTTTGATCAACCTACTCTGAATGCTAGGCAAGCAAGATGGCTGGAGTTTTTATGTGAGTTTGATTTTGAAATCAAGCACATAAAGGGAAAGGAAAATAAGGTAGTTGATGCACTCAGCAGGAAGGTGCAGAAAATGCATGTGGCATCTCTTAGTAGTTGCCAATCAGATTTGAGGCAGCAGGTTGTTAGCCATACTGCTGGAGATGAATTGTATGAGCAGGTAAAGGACAAATTGCAGTAGCAAAGTCTTGAGAATAGGTATGAGGGATATAAATTGGAAGAAGATGGGCTTCTCACTTATAAAGGTAGAATTTATATTCCAAATGTAGCAGGTTTGAGGAGAGTTGTTATGGACGAAATCCATCAAGCTCTGTATTCCGGTTACCCAGGATACCAAAAGACCATTGCTACAGCCAGGAAGCAGTACTTTTGGCCAAAAAAGAAAAGGGATATGGCTGAGTACATTTCGAGGTGTATGAAATGTCAACAGGTAAAGGTAGAGCATCAACACCTTGCAGGTTTGTTGCAACCTTTGCCAGTTCCGGAATGGAAATGGGAAGTTATTTCCATGGATTTCATTACAGGATTGCCGATGACTTGGAGACAACATGATTTCATCATGGTTGTGGTAGACAAGTTGACTATGGCAGCGCATTTTATACCGGTTAAGTCTACACATAAGACTGATGATATTGCAAAGATCTTCATGAAGGAGATTTTCAGATTGCATGGATTGCCAAAGGCAATAGTCTCTGACAGAGATGTCAAGTTCACTTCCAATTTTTAGAAGGGGTTGTTTGCAAATTTGAGTACAAAGCTAAACTTCAGCACTGCATACCATCCTCAAACAGATGGGAAGACAGAGAGAGTTAATCAGGTACTCAAGGACATGCTTCGCATGTACGTGATGGACAAACCAACCAAGTGGGAAGATTACTTACACTTGGTAGAGTTTGCTTACAACAATGGACAGCAGTCATCCTTGGGGATGAGTTTGTATGAAGCTTTGTATGGAAGAAGGTGTAGGACACCAGTGACTTGGGATAACCCAGTGAACAGGGTTGTGCTTGGGCTAGAATTTCTCAGGGAAATGGAGCAAGAGGTTGTAAAGATCAGGCAGAATCTGAAAGCAGCATAGGACAGACAGAAAAGCTATGCAGATAAGCATAGGGTGAACAAGGAGTTCAGTGTTGGGGATCATGTTTACCTCATAGTGAGGCCAAGGAAGAGATCCTTGAAGCTTGGGAGTTGTGCCAAGCTGTCACCTAGATACTGTGGACCATTTGAAGTGCTTGAAATAATAGGGCTAGTTGCATATAGACTTGCATTGCCTGCTAGCACTAGGGCTCATAATGTTTTTCATGTTTCTTTGCTTAAAAGATATGTACATTATCCTAACCATGTGATAAATTGGAATGTGATTTAGGTGGAACCCGAGGGAGAGTTTCGAACCGAGCCAATGCGCATCCTCGACAGGAAGGTCACAATGCTCCGGAACCGAGCCATAGGTCAGGTAAAGGTGCAATGGGAGCACTACGGACCTAAAGAGGCTACATGGGAGCTGGAGGATGCCATGCAATTGACACATCCATTTTTGTTCAATTCTGCGGAACACTGAGGCGATACCAGTGTAGCATTTTGTTCAATTTTGTAAAGCACTAAGGACAGTGCTATTGAAGGGGGAGGGGAATGTAACACCCTGGTTTTGACCTCGTTGCATTAAACGTACATGATGTATATATTGTAAGGAATCGCGGTGTGGAGCTAAAGGCAAAAGCCCCACCATCGATTTAGTTGCGTTATGTTTCGGCGAATGGAATCGTTGTCGATGGTCTATCGTGGTATACGACATATATTAAGTTTTGTCATCATGTAAATATGCATCTTTAATTAAAATGAACCTCAGCCAGCTATGTTCGTGGCAACTAAATTGAGAAGGGGCATGATTCTCGTAAGGATAAGGGTGGGGGATGTCAAACCTTGGGCTATGGGGGGGGGGGAATCCATGTGTCACCACCTTGTTTGATTTGCCCATCTTTCCTTGTCTTATCCAACTACCACTTTAATGTTTTGCTGAGTAGTTGAGGCAGTTATGGCTGGGAGTGGAGTGTGGCAGGACTGTCAGTTCTTGCCCACACGCACACTCCACCAGTGGATTGAACCTCATGATGGGCAGAAGAATGACTACGCCCCTCATTCCACTCTCTCCACTATGCCATTCTTTCCCTTGTCTGTTCATCCTCACGCGGGGACGGTAGTCTGAGAATTTCCCTCACGCACAGGTCGGGAGAGCCTGATTTTTCTCCCCATTTGCGGCCTATGTAAGTCTCTTCCGATTTCTTCGTTGTCCAGGAGGGACTGTTGTTTTTCCCCACGTTGTGAACTGTGTTGCTGATATGTTTGGAGACTGCTGTAAGTTACTTGGGAGTCGTTTTCCTTGTCTAAGTTGTAACTGCTGATTGATTGCATGTGTGCAATGGTTGGTCTTCGGACTGTGTTGGGAGCAGGGATGGGGGCTTGGGTTGCTTGATAAACCTGGTGTGTTTGAAAACCACACAGACAGAGCTAGAGGGCTGGCTTTCTTCTCCACAACCCTTGAATAGCATTGGAAGGGAAATCAGGGCCTGAGGGACTGTGTAGCAGAGAAGAGACTGATTCCTTGTGTTGGGTGTGTGTGTGGGTGTCTTAGAAGTCAGGCTAGTTCTGGTGTAGGTGTTCCTAGCTCTATAATGGGCTCACCAGCTTAGCATTTAGCCTTTTCCAACTCCTGGATGGCCTGATAAAACCAACTGTGTTGGCTTGGCTGTGTTTTGGTGTACCCTTGGCTATGTGTAAGCTTGCTTGTTCCTTATTCCTTGGGGAATCATGCCCAGCTCGGGGGTGGCAGCATTGCTGAGAGATTTAGGAGCATGCTAGCCTATGGTTGGGTGGAACGTTGCAGCGACGTAGCTGGTTGTGGAACGAGTTCTTCATAAGATAAGTAATCTTGTCTATTTTACTCCTGCAATCATATTACTGTTAATGAATATGGTGAACATGTTGAATGCTTGTATGAATGTATGTTGCTTCCGCTGTGTATGATAAATAATTATGTATCTGTGTATGTTCTACTTCAATGCATTTTGTTTCAGCATTTTATAAATACACATGTTCATGGGGCTGGTTGCTCGGATAGTTAAGGCCATGGTAGCGTCCTCTTCACTGGTCGGAGGGTCGGGGACGTTACACAAATCATATGGGTGGAGTTGGTGTTCCGCTATTGCTCAGTAAAGAACACTATTTTTGCTTCAAGTTGGGAGTAGGCCTGAGCACAAATACCAGATCAGAGTTGCTGGCCTTGTGGACACTCCTTCACTGTGCAAAATTATGGGGCGTACCTTCTTTACATATTCATGGGGACTTTGCTGTCATCATCAACTAGTTCAATCATCGATCAACACTTACTTTAATCTCTCTTGATGGGTGGTGTCATTGTATTAGAGAGTTGGAAACTGTCTTCATCCAACTCAATGCCATTCACAGATATAGAGAGCACAATACAATGGCTGACAGCTTATCCAAAGAAGCATTAACACTGGCTCAGGGACAACTTCAGTATGTTGAATTCACCAATGGTGAATGTATTGATCAGGGCACTTTCTATCTTTTCTAGCCCTCAACACTTTACCTTTCTATGCTGTTGTCTTTTTGACATCCTTTGGATGTAGGTTGTGATGAGTTTTTTCTGTACTATTCATGTTACTGCTTCTTTGGATTAGCTATCTAGTTATAGTATGAACTCTCTATATAATGAAGGGTATGAAGCGGATGTAGTTTTTATCTCTTAGCTTATACTTCACATTGGAGATTTTGAGATACATGTACATGAGTCTGTAGACAGCAGTATGGATGTTCCATCCTTCATGAGCCATGCAAAAGCAGATATTGTAGCTACTCTTGCTGATATATTACTCCCTCCATGAGCACAACACATGCTGATGATGTAAAAATGTTCCCTTTGATTTCAATGAAATAGCAAGGAACTGATATTTTCCCCTGGAAAAAACTTTGGTCGTTATATCAAGACTCGCATGGTGAATGGATTCATAATCAAACTTACCAACTTTTGAAACTTGTAATCATGTCAACGTAACCTTTTTATTATGTAAATATGCTTTTATGGAAATGACCATATAACATTGCCTAAGATCAAGTTATTTATGCACATAATCTAGCGCTAGCGGTATAGTGCATTACCCATGATGGTGTACCATTGATGTGGAGGTGAAATGAATAATTCTAGGTATATCACCTTAAAAAATTGTACAAATCTTTATAATAAGTAAAACGGCCTTTGCATAGATTAAAACCATAGGTTATCAACCTTTTGGCATTATACCAAGACTTATTAGCATGGTGATGCATCATGAATGGCTTATAATCCAACTTACTAACTTTTGAAATTTGCAATCATGTCAATGCCCCTTTTTACTATGCAAAACTACTTTTTTTTTCAAGAGGAAAAAATACCAGACCTTGATATTCATATTATGAATCAAAGGACATCATATACAAGCAGCCTTCATAGATAGGCTTCAAACTTGTGTAAACAACAACATTTGGGAATCCCTCTGATCACTAAGTAATACAGGAGCAACCATCATCCTTGCTACATGTGCAAAAGAGAAAACACAAGAGCCTTCAAGCAAATAGGACTTTTGCTCAACAAGAAGAAACTATAAACATTTTCCCAAGAGAGATAAGACAGATCTATGATGTGAAAGTTACACAACCAAGCTTATCCAGCCTGAGCACAATAAGAAGGATGATGGTCTCTTCAAAGAAGACTCGATCCAGTCTATCGATAGAAAAAGTAGTTCAAGTACCAAAAAAAGAAGGGACTGAGTCCCGACACCATGCTTTAAAAAAATTGAAAGTTCCCATGATTAATGATCATGCCATCAAGATACTCAGTAAAGAGTCTGAATCCAGGATCTAAAGCCAAAGTCTTATTTGAAAGACAATCAGCCTGCTGATTATGCTCACGATAGATATGCTTGATTGTCAACCAAGAGAAGTTATACATAAGGGACCTTATGTCTTTGCACCAATGGCCCAAGCAAGGAGAATCCAAGGAAGCATTCTTGTTTGCCCAATTTATAATGACTAAGGAGTCTCCAAAGATAGTAAGGAGAGGGATCCCCAAATGCTTTGAAACATCAAGAAGAGCCCAAAGAGCAAGAAGTTTAGCCCTGGTATTTGTGCTCCTGCCACAACCTAGAAAGAAGCCAAGAGTGTGTGAGTCACTCAGTAGCAGCACAAACCCAACACCCCCAATGTTCCCTGCAGCAACCCCATCGAAGAAGCCACAAGGAAAAAAGATCTGTGGACTGATTCCAATACATCTTATCTTCTTCTTCAGCTTCGGAATAGGGTATAAGTGAAAGAGAGACTCCACCTGATGGATGATACTAAACACATAAGCCTTTTTATCTTCAAAAATACAACAGTTTCTCATTTTCCAGACGTTCCAATAAATAAAAAGAGGCAGATAGCTAAATATAGAGTGTGCTGAAAAATTCTTATACCAGCGTTCTAAAAAAGATCTGACAGAGCAATTTAATAAAGGAGGAACATAGAATTGCTCACAGATAGTAGAGAAAACCCTCTTGGTTGTGATGCAATCAATGAAGAGATGTTGAACCGAGTCTTCACCATGCCTGCAGAGGACACACACACCAGGACCCTTCCATATGCGTTTCAAGAGATTATCCCATGTTAAAATGCAATTCTCAACAACGAGCCAAATAAAGCACTTGATTTTTGAAGGGATGCTGAATGACCATGGGAGTTCCAAAAACTGAGTTTGATAAGAGGTGGGCTCGTGAAAGTGTTTTGCAATAAGATCGTACTCCAGAGCAGCAGTGATATCCCCATTCTGACGATTGTGAATCCAGATCATAAAATCGTGCAGATGGTTAAGTCTGATTCCACCATGTTCAAGCCCCGAGATATATTTGTCCCACAATAATTTCCACTCACCCCCCAATTCCAAATCTTTTGCAGCGAGCCAGTATCTCGGAGCCTCAGGAGAAAAATTACGGGCATGTTCCAGGGAAGTGATGCCATAATCCTCCAAATATTCACGGAGATTCGGAGGGAAAACAGTTAAGGTGTCAGTGCCCACTATCGGATCCGAGCCAATGAGAGTATCTACCCCATTCCCCACTTGCCAGGAGAGACATCTTCCAGCCCAAGTAAGCGTAAGAAGAAAGCCCTTCCAAATCACTTAGACACCATTAACAACAAATGACTTTTGTTGAATCCAAGTCACCACAGAGTGATTATTTAAATATTTTGTGGACAATATTTGATGCCAGATCCCACTCCCTTTAAGGGCCATCCATAAGCTTTTCAAACCCAAGGAGAGACTAAACCAACCCAAATGTTTAATACCCCAACCTTCGTGGGAGGTGGGTCGCGAAAGTGACAACCAGTCCACCAAGTGGAACTTCCTTTTTTCTGTAGATGAACCCCATAAGAAGGAAAAAAACAACTTTCTAAGCTTGTCTAGAATTGACTTAGGTATAAGAACAAGAGACAGCCAGTAAACATGCATACTGGTAAGAACGACCTTGATCAAGACAAGTCTACCCCCTAGGGAGAGAAACTGATGGGTCCAGTGCTAGATTCTCCTTTCAATTTTTTTTACAAGCCAATACCAATCCCTTACCAAATATCCAAGAGGCTTAATGAAATAGCCCAAATACTTGAAACCCAGGGAGATATGGTCGTACTTGAAAGATAGAGTACGACAGATCCTGTTTAAGATCCCCTCATCCACATTATTAAAAAGTAAACAAGATTTGTCCATGTTGATATACATACCTGAGGCTGCACAAAAATTTTCCAAAATGACTTTGAAAGCAACCCATTCTTCAAAAGTGCCTGAACCGAAGAGAATCACATCATCGACAAATAACAGATGAGTAAGTGATAGCTGGGGTGATATGCTGATACCCTCGATCCTGCCATTGTTCCAAGCATCTTCAATTAATAGTCTGAGCCCCTCAATAACAAGAATAAACAACAGGGAAGACAGTGGACAACCCTTCCTAATACCCTTGGAGGTAGGCAAAAAACTGGAGGAGGTACCGTTTACAAGCAGGGCAAAGTTTGCAGAAGATAAACAACCCATAATCCAATTGACCCCCACCAGGGGGACTCCAATCTGAAGAAGGATGAGTCTAAGAAAAGACCAATTCACCCTGTCAAATGCTTTTGACAAGTCAAGCTTGAGAATTAAAGCACACTTATTTTTAGTCTTCACTGAGTGTAAGACCTCTTGAGTGATAGCAATGGGCTAAATGATCTTCCTATTCTTCAAAAAACCAAATTGCTGGGGTGAAATAAACTTATCCAAGAATGGATTCAAGCATAAGGCCGCAATTTTGGATATAAGTTTGTATACTAAATTGCATAGGGATATGGGTCTGAAGTCGGTGAAAGTAAGAGGCTTTTCTTTCTTCGGAATGAGAGCAATGAAGGTAGAGTTCAAGGAGGGCAAGACTCTACCATTGAGTCTGGATAATTCAACCACTTTCTGGAGGTCATTTCCCAGAATGTCAAAGAAATCCAAAAATAATTCCACCGGCCATCCGTCTAGTCCAGGACTTTTATCCTACTTGAAAGATTTTAATGCATGTTCCACTTCCTCCAAGGAAATCTGGTGAGTGAAGCTCTCAGTTTCCTCCTTAAGAATAAAAGAAGGGAATAAACAAATAACCTTCAGCTAAGCCACAATGTTAGTCTGATTGTCATCCTTGAAAATCTTTGAAAAATACCTGACACCAAGATCTTTTAAACCCTTATCATCTTCATTCAAGTTCCCCATATCGTCCTGAAGGCCCCAAATGGCATTTTGATTCCTTCGAGCAGATGCCACAGAATGGAAATATTTCGTGTTTGCATCCCCTAGATTTTCCCAAGTCATCCTACTTTGCAAAAAGGTTGTACGTAATTCGTGATCCAACAGAAGCTTTAATTTACCCCTGAGAACGAAGAGCCTGATATGGTCTTATGAAGAGAGAATTCCCGACACAGAAGACCCCAATAGATTCTTTATTTTTGAATCAATAGAGATAAGATAATGTTTCATAGCCAAGGATTTATTGTGCGTCCAAACTTTTACCTTTCTTTTTAACAACCAGAGCTTCTGCGAGAGAGCATCCATCTCATCCGAATGATCTCCAAGAGTCAGACTGGTCCATTCTACTTTGACCATCCTGGAAAAATCTTCATCTGACAGCCAGAAATGATTGAACTTGAAAGGAAAATTATAAATATTATGCTCCTCCATCCACTGCAAAAGAACCGGGTAGTGATCAGAAACCACAGAAGGGGAAGACTATAACCTATGCCGAGGGAGCAGGTCAATCAAGCTCGAGGAGAGTAAGAATCTGTCAAGTCTTTTGCAGATGCCCTCCTCCCCAGTCCTACCATTTCACCAGGTAGGCCCTGCACAAGAAGGTGCAATATCCACTAGATTGAAATAAAAAAAAAGTTGAGTGAAGAACAACCCAAGAGGATCGATCTGGGCTTTACTTCCCCAAATTTCAAACGCATTAAGAGTAAGATTGAGATCCCCGGCGAGGATCAAATTGGGTAAGGAAAGGAGACCACCCCGAGCAGCCGTGTTCCAAAAAACATCATGGTAGAGGTAAGGGCCATAACAATTCAAAATGGAGAGGGATAAATGAGAGCTCCTGAAGTGAACCTTTAGAAGGATGCCTGCCAGAGTTTTATAAGCCTTGCACCGCACCCTAAGGGGGTTCCGTCCCGAGAGAATACCTCCCGAGAGGCCCTTTGAACTGATAGAAAAAAACTCCAATCCAAGACGGAGCTTGGAGAATGCTAAGAGAGCAAGATAAGTGTTTCTCATGGTTTCTTGAAGGAGAATGATGTCAGGAGAGACAGACGCGAGAAGATGGTGGAGGATCTTTTGTTTGGGCGAGCCCCCAATGCCTCGAACATTTAGAGAGAGAATTTTCATTAAGAACCACTAGTAATGGGTGACAAAGCTCTAAGAACCCGAGGAGAGGAGGCAGACGAGTTCCTCGCCGCATTTTTTAATCTGGGGACAAAGGAGTGTAGGATTGAGCCCCTGGGACCTTATCCAACACCGGATTAGAAGCTTTCTTCTTCTTGCGAATAGCTACGTTTTCAAAACATATGGAATCCAGTGGAAGGACAAAGGGCGAGATAGGAGTTTTTGCAGAGAAAATCTCCAACGTCTTTTGAAGAGAAGGATCAGCAAAAGAAGGAGATGAGACATGACTGTGAGGAGGGGAAGAAATGACAGGAGAGCTTGCTCTCGCCAAAGGAGGGAAATCATTGGCTGAAAAAATAGAACCCGGTTCGATACTAGTAAGAGGAGCATGATCAGAAGGAGGTTTTGATGACTGTAGTAAGGATGGATCATCAGAGGAGACAAAGGTGGTCTCAGACACTATGGTAGTTCGAGAATCGAAGGGTTCAATGCCCACATTTGACGAAGGGAGAGAGACATTCCCCTCCAGATTATTCAAAAGCAAAAGTTCTTGATCAAACACATCTCCAAAAAATGAGCAAGCATGAGAGTAAATACCTTTTGACAGAGGAGCCTGAGTCGGAGAGGGGTGTTCGTTCGGAATACACTCCGAGCTAGAAGGAGCCAATTGTCGCATAGAAGGAGAGAGCCGTGAACTCGGGCTGACAACACCATGGAGTAAAACCGGACATTCCCTTCTCAAGTGACCCACATCCCTGCACCTATAGTAGCAAAAAGGAATGTTGAGGTAGTCCAAGTGCTGAGTGAACAGTCAGTCAAGACAGAGGATTTCAATTTCCATAGGGAGACCATCAGTGATCATTCCAATTCAACCAAAATCTTTGCCATTCTCTTATCATAAGAGTGCAGAAAGTCATCCTCCACAGCTACAAAACGACCAATGGTATTGGCTGTTCCCTCCAAGAAACCCCATCTCCACAGTGGAAAGGGAAGAGCAGGGAGCAAGACCCACAAATGCCTTTTCCTAACCCTCTCCCAAAGGGGGTCAAAATTTGCGTGCTTGTGATTGAGGACCAGAGAACCAGCTCCAATTCTCCAGAGCGAATCCAGTATGGTTGTTGCATGTGCGTCCTCCAAGAAAACAAACACCAACCATCCCTTAGCGAGCAGACTGATCGTGGGCACATAGGAGAGGAGGGGCTTCCAGTGTTCTGTAGCCCAAGCTATCCACTCTTTCTTCCCCATATGACAGTACTCCAGTTTGTCGATGAGAGCCCTCGAACACAGAGCCTCAACATGTTCCATGTAAACGTCATGCCCTAACACATACCTAATTTTCCCCTCATGCACTTTATGCGCTTTTGCTTTCCTCCTTCTCCGAGAGTGCGTATGGGCTGAATGAGGCCATCCCGCACAGAGGGGTGAACCACCAGCCGTTCCATCCACCGACATAGGAAAACAAAAAGAAACAGAGCCCGACAACAAAGTCCAACACCGAAAGTCAACAAACACAAGAAACTGAGGATGGTTCAGACCAAACCCTAAAGGGTAAGGGGCCCAAATAAGAATTAAAAAAACAGCACACAAGACGAGCCAGACAACACGAAAGCAAGAAGGACCATCCCTGTAACCGAGCGCATCAGTGAAAAGAACCCAAAAAAACCCTTCAAAAGCAATGTCCTGACAAGGAGTCACAATAGAAACCGGAAGAAAAGGGTCAACTCCCCCAGAGAAGGAAGAAAGTAAAACCCTGCCCCCCAAATAAGAAGGTACAGTACTCAAGAGCTACACAGAGATAAAACCCAAATGCCAGAGTCAACCCCGCGTATCCAGGGGACCCCCGAAGGTGGCACAAACCAACAAGCGACGTAAACAAAATAACCACCACCCCCGAAGAATGTAAAATAGAAACGCCCCACAACCCCACACGGTTCGACTTCCATCAAGAGCCAAAGGCCAAGTTGATATTCATGACAAATTCCCACTTTTTGTACACTGGTTGGTACTAGTCCCCCGCGTAGGGGGAGTAACTCCAGTGGCTTGGTGCCATACAGGTGGAGGGAAGGACGACAACAGATAACCTGAGACCCACAAAAAAATGAAGAAAATCCAACACCAACTCAGAAAGAGATGGAGCTTCAGGAAAAGAAATAATCCCCAGGGAAGGTCGAGCCTAGCACCGTTGCCACCCTGAGAAAAATATCTCGTCACAGCCCACACCTGAACAAAACAAATAAAAAGAAAAGAAAAGCTAAACCTGAGAGGATAGCCGCAGGTTCCAGAATAAAACCATCTTTGTGAATCAGGGAAGAACCCAGTCATTGTAACGAGGACGTGAAGTGCAGAGAGGACATGGAGAAGACACAAAGGGAAGGCAAAGAGCCAGGCGCGCAAGCTGGTGAACCCTAGCCTCCGTCGTTCTGGTTTTTCTTCAATTTGTTGTTATGCATGCAAATACTGACTATGCAAATCTACTTATGGAAATGACCATATAACATTGCCTAAAATCAAGGTATTTAAGCACATAATATAGCGCTAGTGGTATAGTGAATTAGCCATGAAGGCATACCATTAACAAATATATAACTCAAATGATATCATCAAAGCTAAAAAAAACACCCTTTACATAATATATCATGCATAAAATAATCCTCAAACTATTCATAACAGTATTTTGGTAAAGCATACATGATAATGAGCTTTAGAACCTTTATTGTGTTGTATGTCACATGGAACCACCTGTTTGATGTATGAAATAAGCCTCCCACCGCACCCCCTCCCCCCTGTTTGTATCCAAGCATATATTAATCTAAGTGCAAAGAAGTGGCGTGCATAAGAAAGTCCAATGAGCACATAACCATCATGATCATGCTCGTATGATGAGTAAATATTCAAAACTAAGCCCTCCAACTAGTAAAGATTAACATCTAGAAGTCTCTCCTTATGATTCCATAATACCTAGATGGGATCCCCTTTTCTCTTTTATTTGGAATTTTATTCCAAACAATGACAATCATTGGATTATATGAATGAAGAATTGAGTCAAAGGAGAATTAGCAATAAAAATTTGCAACACTTGGCAAATTTTTTGTGTTGTCTGAAAATCAAGTCAACAATTTGAAGTAGGCATACTCCATTCTCCATCACCCTCCACATTCCTTTGTGGAGCAGTGTGATACACAAAAGCACTGATGGACCCCATCCACGTTTAAAAGACCCCATGGAGAATAGAAAACTATGACCAAGGGATAATGAAAGGGGGGTGAACCAAACTCCACAATGAATAGGCAGGTGCCATGTGGAAGTTAAAGAGAATGCATGTAGAGAGTTGTTGGTGAAGAGGAACAATCATCATTTTGAAGCAAAAAGAAAATGAAATTAAGGTAATTGAGAAATGAGCAATTATCACCATTTCAAAGAGAAGTCATGAGTAGTAGTGACTAGATAAATTTGAGCACTGGGAAGATAGATCATGGAACAAGAAGATAAGTCTCCAAGAGAACAAGCTCAAGATGGGGCACTCCATATGTGAAGCTTGGCATGGCCTTCGACTTAGCAACACAATGAGTTTGTAACTATGAGAAGGCCATGAACTTATTGTATAAATATTCTACAAAATTAACGAGAGCAAAGATCAATTAATTGAGATAATGGTTTTCCTTGTTGGGTTTCCACTTTAATTAGTGTCATGTGTGATGATGTTGTTGTCTTTATATTGTAGTACTTACCATTTTGACTCTAAAATTTTAAGTATGTTGTAAAATTCCACCATGGTTCTGACTTGCAGTGGAACCTTGGTTTTCACTACATCATTTATATTGTAAAATTTAATGTGTGTGCGTCATTTGAAGTGATTTCAAAAACATATTACAAGGGGTTGCATTGAATAGAGAAAACTTCCCAACTTAGGTGTAAAGGTTCGAGGGGTAACTTTGTGCTATTATTATGTAACAAATCATTGCAAAAATGAAGCCTCACTAGGCAAATTAAGACTTTGTTGATTCACCAATGATCCAATGCCCGATTGGTATTTTTGAAGGTTTTCTAAATTTAATAAATAAGATCAAAATTAACTATTAAAATATATCAAAATTCCATTGTTCAAGAAAATAAAACCTTTTGATTATTATAAATTAGCAACTAATTATTTATAGACATTGTTCATTAGAGTTTAACCTTCTTCCTATTAATATTTTCATGTCTAGATTTCAAAACCACACACACATACTATTTGACTCTTTAAAGATTTTTTTTTTTTTCACAATAAACAAACAAGCACAATGCTTGCACTTGGTTGCAACGTTCAATAGGCAGTTGACACTCTTATCATCAAGCATTATCCACTTCTCTACCACTACATGCACATTTGTTGGATAGTTGAGTACTCTTAGTTGCATCATCAAGTGTCATGTTGTGAAATGGTTTGGAGGGAAATATGTTCTAAACATTGGTCATCATAATTGCTTCTATACATAAGTTGTTTGACAACCTACTACTATAAGCATACATTTTACACTTCAAAAAATGACTTTTTTTTTTTCTCATTGCAACTTCAACTTACTATAATCAACCAAAAAAGTACATTACATATTAATGCAATTATCAGTGAGAGAGGAATTAAATGTTCTTAATTGGCATTCACCCCATTGTTGCATCTACAATCCTTAAGAGGCTTATTTATTCATTTCTCAATGAAAATCCATAAAATCTTAAAATCCTAAAAACATATTAATTATTTTCAAGATAAAATACAAAACTTTCTACTAAGATATCATCAAAGAAGTTTGAAATTCACTTGCTCCTCAAATAAGTTTTTGAAATTTACTTGTTCCACAATGTAAATAATTCTTCACAAGTTTGTATATATGTGTGCACTAGCTTTGTTTACTCTAGTTTCTATTTCTCTTATTTGATGAATGGTGCTTTGCATTGCTTGACAAATATCCACCTTCACATAAAGATAAATTAATTGGCATCTAAAATTATGTGCCTTAAGAATGGAGCTTTGATTCACTTGTTATGTTAAGCAAGTATTAAGCCATCTAGTAGGGTTACAATCTTGTTTGGATATGCATCACCAACATGACATGTCAAAAAGGGATGAGATTGGATGAAATCCCTAGTGGAATTAACTCATTAATCAGCTTTTCAAATGAATTCATATGTTCCTTCCGAACCAATTAACTATTTCTAAATCTTTTGCTTACAATCTATTCAAGTCCACTAAGAGCATGCCTTTAGCAATAATTTTACCAACATTAATTCAACATATGTACACCATAAATGATGTACACGGTCTATCTAACATTGTTATTTTACTAATTGTTAATAAATTCTTGGTAAACACTGACAAGCTCCATCTAGTATTTTCTAATAAAACAATCTCTTGATCTAGTACTTCACTAACCACTTCCTTTCAAAATATATACTATATAAAATAAATTGATCCTTTTTAAAATCATATGAGTGGCCCTTATATCAATGAACATGTCTTTGAAGAACTTGAAGATTGATTGTAAATACCTTTTCCAATACCATTTAAGATTGATTGTAAATACCTTTTCCAATACCATTTATGTAGACATTGGTTTCAACTTTCTTCTTATTTGTCTGCATACAATATGCTTTGCACACTCACTCCTTCAATGCCCTTCTTGAATGCAGTGGTATAACTTTTACTTCCATTTTCATGTTTTTTTAAATGTATAAACGTGGAAAACAATTTGGATGCAACATTTTTATTGAACCTTTGAGCATATTTCTTGTATTTGTTAAAAAAGGTTCAATGGCCATGGTGAAGCTCACGCCCTCTCTCTTTATCATGTTTTTTTTCATAACATATTCCATTTTGATGTTTACTCGATTTTTATTCAATTACAATTAACTTGTTAACAATGTCAACACAACATATGGGTGATCCCGTGATTTATTATTTCTTCATAAATCTCGCATTAATTAATGTGTTTTATATAATTTTCTCTCTCCAACATTTTTATACAGTAAAACTTACCAAATTTGCATACAATTACAAATAAGCTTGCTAACAATGTGACACCATTTTCCTCTTTAATGGATGACTTAATAAATTCCATCTCCATGAGTCCATTAATTAATGTATTTTATATAGCTTCTTATATGATAAAGCTCTCGGATTTTAATGACAACCCGTAGTTATTGTTATCATTCAAAGTGTAGCTATCCACTAAAGGTATCCTATCCGGAATGGTAGAGTTAAGGTAGCTAACCAAATGACACTGCAAAGGCCTCATCCACTACGAAAATGAGTAGTTGTCACATCAGATGGGCTCTTGTCACTTTAGATCAATCTATAGAATGACCAAGGGGGAGACCTTACTAGCCTATGAGGGCTAGCGAGCCTACTCAAAGCACTCTAAAAGATAGACAATGGATATGAGAGGTGAACAACACGTGAACAATGAGTAGATTGATCTAGATCTAGAAAGGTAGATGTGGTAGCCAAGGTTAAAACCAAGTTGGGGAGGATTAAGGAAATAGAAAATGACCCAACTTGAAGTGAAATGTACCATAAGGAGCTTAGGAAAGTAGATCCAAATATATCTAGTTCAAATAAGGAATACCCAAATTAGATCCACCTAGGGTTTATGCAAATAAGGACAAAGTGGACCTAAAAGAGTAGACCAAGATGTTTAATGACTAGATCTAGGTTCTTGAAGAATAAATCTGTTAATTTGAGGCAGGTTCAAGCATACCCAACTGATAGATATGAAGAAATGACCAAAATCCTAAGGAGGGCCTCCCACCTAGAGATGACTAGTGTTAAATCCAAGGGTAAATGGAGTCAGATTAATGCCAAACTTTAGATCTAGGGTTTTTACATTTATTCTCAAGTGGGTTTTTATGGTCGTAGTCAAATAAACGTCAGATCTATTAGATCTAGAAAATGAGGGTTTGAAAGAAGAGGGTTTTGTGTGACAATCAGATAAAAATATGGAAATTGATACTAAAACTTTGTAGATCATACCTAAAAATACTTGCGGTCGCCTTGTACATCGATGATCCTTCCACTTAGTTACAATTTCAAGCAAGTTCCAACAACATCCAAGTAAAAACGTTTTTTTCAAATGAGGTGAAGCGCCCTCTCCACCTGCAAATCCAAACTACCGAAGCGAGTTTTATCCATAAATGAAAAATAAGCAAACGAAAGTCATCTAAAGAGAAAGATTCAATGCACAAAGTAACAATTGATCACTCCCTGAAAGATGAAATGATCCACACGAAGAGATGATGTAAGTCATCTCCACAATCTCTCCTCAAGTAAGTCGTTATCCCTGCAAGAACAATTCCACCTCCACAAAAAGTATATCATTTGCATGCAAGATCCACTGAAATGTCTAAACAAGAGGCATAACAATCATGTACAATAACATTCACAAATCTTTCAAGAGATTTCCAAAAGTTTTCTTGTATTCCAATATTCTCAAAACCAAAAGTCCCTTTACAATTAGAAAGCATCTCAATAAATAGATCTCTCAAGTACATAATACATAGATCCAAAAAGATAAAGGGACAAGATCATAAGATAATATCACTCTAATCAATGACTAAGATTAGTCGGATACATAACACATCGATCTACTCAAAAATAAAGGGGGTGCACCCACTAAGACGCCCAAGGGGGTACGCACCACATGAAAGATGAATAAAACATAACATAACACATGGTGGGGGATAGGTGGTAATACAATTTCTTATCTAGCATGTTCCCGTGGGACAATATCAAATAATAAGTCTAGATAATATCATAATGTGACCATATGACCAGATCGTGGCCCCTCAAAATACATCAAAATTGCCCAAAATGATAAGTGCTAGGAAGTCTGGACCACATGAAGAATATAACTAATGTTGAAAGGTGAATATGGAATCAACAATGTGCCTCAAATCGATCTCATGCCATTTATTGGTCTCATTTACCAAAATCAATTTCCTCACTAGCCATTTTCATTATTTTAATGTACCAAAATGCTGCTTCGGAAAAATAAAAATGTTCATATCTCACTGTTGACTGAACCTAGGCATCAAATGAATGCAAAAATGGAACCGACACCATAGCAACATGGTAATGTCGATTGGATACACACTATGTGCCCCTATGGTGCCCTAGGAGAAACAAATATCCACTGAAAAGCATTTTATTTTAATTTATCGAGCCAAAACTATTGCAAAATGACAAATTGATTCATAAATCAAGTACAAGTGCCCAAAACTAAAACCTGAGTGCACCAATGGCCTCAAAAAGTCCAAATCCACTAGGAATGAGTACTCTTACACCATATTCCCATCAAAAGTATACATAAGAGGCCCCATCCATGCTAGAATAATAATAATAACAAAGCCTGTAAATGTTGATAACCATAAAAATAACACAAGCCACCATGATAAATCAGCATCTGAAGCATGAATATGTATAATGGACATCGATAGACCACAAATAAGCATCATCCACCACCTAGGCTAAAACTAATCCAGGTCATGTTGCTGACTTGGTCAAACTGGGTTGACCAAGTAAAAAATGAACAAAATGATGATCCAAATGAAAATCTATGATGTTGCAAGGTACAAAATGGACATAGCATGCTCAATTATTTATGTTAGTAGTAAGACTAAGGTACATGTGGCTTCTACTGACAATTATAAGTAGAATACATATAAATAATAAATTCAAATCAAAGTAATCAATCATTATAAACAAGAACCTCATGTGTATACTCATTTTCAAACTTGGCCATTTTACTAATCAAGTGTGAAGGTGAATAAAACAAGGTAAGTGTAGTACTCCAAAAATTCACAAAAATTTAAAAATTTTCATGTAATATAAAATGTTTGTAGTCGTCACTGCCTAGGAACAATTAACTGTTAACGGTTACTTTAAACAATATTAAATTAGAACTGATTCTTTTGTAAAGCTCTAGTTTTGTATACTTATTAGTTTGTTTTTCATAATTCCATGTTAAGGATTTGATTTAGCAGGTTCTAATTTGAAATAACAAGAATTGAAACATATGTTTAAATTCTAGTACTAAATTTTTTTTACTGTCTTATGACAAGTAGGAAAGAACTTCAGTTGAGATCGATGCTTACTTAGCTTATAGCTAATGCAGTGATGTGTTGCTTCTTTTACAGGTCCTTTACAGGTAAGAAGTTTGTTACCAGTTTCCAGATTGAGATTATTATTTCAACTAGCATAGAATTAAATGCTAGTATATTTATTTGTTTTACAACTTTGAGCAGTAAAATAGGTATCATTGATCTTATTATTTATGATCTTCATAGTTGCTAGTAATATAAGTATTTTGAGTAATTTGAACTTAGCCCAGTTATGCTTTCAAATCACTATAACAAAACTTGTTCATTTGACTTTCATCATGCTATTTTCAGTTTAATGCCTGCATGTAACTTTAGTGAAAGGCATCCCGTATAACAGGTTCCTTTGCTTATATACTTGATGTTGAAATAATCTCCCAGGTTTTTGTTTCTACAAATAACGAGTTAACCTATGAAACCTATGATCTGAGTGTAACCATAAGTACGAAGAGTGTTATTCACATATGGAAATTAATCCTAGTGTATTGAAGAAAATCTGACTAAAACATATCAACGTCTCATTGTGACATTTAGTCAAACACTTTACATGCAAACTAGATTTATGTTCATCAGAGTTATAATTTACTTTAGATTGAAAATGTAAATATACAGATAACTTGAACATAAATACTCATGCACGCACCCAAATGAAACTAGCTGAAGATAAAAATACATATGAGAACACAGAGAATTTTAGGGCCAAGCCCAGGGCAAAACCCTCACCTTTGTGAGGTAAAACCCAGAGAAATATATTAGAGAGAGAGAAGTCTTTTTACAGGAGAGATATTATGCTAGAACAGACTGGAAAATATACTGAGAAATGTGTAGTAGACAAGAATTAAATACCAGCAATAAATGCTGCTGTATGGCCCTCTTTCTTCAGCAAACTTCTAGAAACTCGTGCCAAAGTTGCCCACCTCGATTTCTGTGTACTGTATGGTCAAAACCAGCAAGTACAAACCCTTTGGAAACGTGCCAATGTACGGATTTTGAGATATTTGCTACTGAACGACCTGTACTTTACTGTACGGCCTGCTTTACAGTACGACCCTCTCTTGAAAAACGTGCTGAAACTCTTTCTCCTTCTCGTTTTCTGTGCTCTAGCAAATTTCTGATCTCTTCTTTTGCAAAAGTACTCTCTCTCTCTCTCTCACGTGTGGATTCTTCCTTCTCTCCCACGTGCCAACTGATTTCTCTTCCTTGCTTGATGTGTTTTCTCTTTTCCCAATGGGTCATTAAATAAGTGAAAAAAACACTTAGAAACCCTAACCCTAACTTACTTTTCAAGGGTCAAGATTAGATTAGATCTAAGGGCCCTCATTAAATGCTCATTAAATGTCCTTTTAATCATTTAATGACATTTATTACTAAATGCACATTAAATGTCACGTTAATCATTTAATGTCATTTATTACATTCACATTATTTAATAAAGTCACTTTCACTTTATAAATATAAAGTCACTTTTTATAATATAAAGTGAACTTAGGAAAATACGAAACTGTGTCCCCACCAAGACACTACAAAAACGGTGAAGGACCTACTGAGTTACAATAAAAATTAACACTCCCTCTTAACGAGGAAGGTCCTTCAAAAAAACAAGATCTATGTCACTATCCTCTTTCATCTGCTGGAACTCCCTCTTGCTCTTGAATCTGGATCTGTGACCTGTAGACCACTCTGAATGCTACGTAAGAATCTGCATCTTCTTCAGCAGCCTCCTGCTCAAATCCCTCATACTGGTTGAGTCTTCTACCAGTACTCACAAGAGAACCACTGTTCTCAGGAAACTGAATAATAGGCGCCACTGCAGTTTCTCCATCTGTTCCGGACCCTGAGAGCCATCCAGAACATGGATATACATTAGCTCCTTTTAATGTATATAAACTCTCTTTCCGGCAACCAAGCAGAATGGTGCCATCCACATCTCCAATAGGAATGAGGAATACGTGCTCCCTCTTGAACAGTACTCCAAAACCTTCACTCTCCAGAGCTGAGACTGAAATCAAACTTGTTCTCAGTTCTGGTACATATAGAACCCCATGCAAGTCTAGGGTTTCACCAAAGAATAACCTGAATCGTACTGAACCGATTCCCTTTACTGCTCGAACTGTGTCTCCTTGCTGAACAAAGTGACCCGGACCTATCTCTGTGACACTCATGAACTTGCTCAGAGTGTCAGTCATGTGCTTGGTCGCACCACTGTCAATGAGCCATTCATGATCAAGAATATTTTTGCAGCTGCCAATACTGGGTGCTATAGACACAAGTGCGAAATCTTCCTCAAAAGTCTTTGCAAAATCTGCTACAGCAGCCTGAGTTGAAGATTCTGACACTGAACCCTTGCTCTTCCTCTTCTCAGATTTTGGACACTGAGATGCATAGTGACCAAAAGTGTTACAAGCAAAACACCGAACCTTACTGAGGTCCTTCTTCTTCTTCCCTTTCCCAGCAACAAAAAGAGCTACATTTTCTTCTCCACTCTGAGGGCTCTGAAGAATCCCCTCTCTTGATTCTTCTTGGACAAAGTCATCCCACAACCTTGTCCAGTCTGGTAGCTTATCTCTAGCCACCACCCCTTTTACAAAGGTATGCCATTTAGTGGAGAACCCGTTAAGAGCATGTCTCACAAGCTCTTCATCCTCTATTTTCTCACCGGCTGCACTTAGTTCATCTCTGACCTGAGTGATCTTGGTGAGATAAGTAGTCACTGAATCAGTCTCCGTCATCTTGGTATTTCTCAACTTCTCTCTAAGAACCATCTTCCGGTTTTGGTTCTTGCTCTGATATAAGGTACACAAAGAAGTCCACATGTCAGAAACATACTTCTTTCCAGAAATAAATGGAATCACATGATCCTTGATAGAATCAAAGAGAATCTTCTGAGCTTTGATGTCCCTTCTCTCAAACTCAGCTTTCTGTACAGCATCTGTGGGAACTGCAACAGTAGCAGTAGCTCCCACAATATCCCATAACATCTGCTCTTTGAATAATATCGTGATTCTTTCTTTCCATGGGCTGAAGTTACTGGCTCCATCCAGTCTATCCTCGTACCTCAAACCTGCTGCTGCCATGATTCTTGGACTGATTACCACCTGCAAGACCCTCTCTTCTATATTCTACACAACATGTACAAAATCTTCAGTAACCTTGCTCTGATACCATGAAGAAAATCTAACTAAAACATATCAACGTCTCATTGTGACATTTAGTCAAACACTTTACATGCAAACTAGATTTATGTTCATCAGAGTTATAATTTACTTTAGACTGAAAATGTAAATATACAGATAACTTGAACATAAATACTCATGCATGCACCCAAATGAAACTAGCTGAAGATAAAAATACATATGAGAACACAGAGAATTTTAGGGCCAAGCCCAAGGCAAAACCCTCACCTCTGTGAGGTAAAACCCAAAGAAATATATTAGAGAGAGAGAAGTCTTTTTTACAAGAGAGATATTATGCTAGAATAGACTGGAAAATATACTGAGAAATGTGTAGCAGACAAGAATTAAATACCAGCAATAAATGCTAATGTATGGCCCTCTTTCTTCAGCAAACTTCTAGAAACTCGTGCGAAAGTTGCCCACCTCGATTTCTGTGCACTGTATGGTCAAAACCAGCAAGTACAAACCCTTGGGAAACGTGCCAATGTACGGATTCTGAGATATTTGCTGCTGAACGGCCTGTACTTTACTGTACGGCCTGCTGTACAGTACGACCCTCTCTTGAAAAACATGCTGAAACTCTTTCTCCTTCTTGTTTTCTGTGCTCTAGCAAATTTCTGATCTCTTCCTCTGCAAAAGTACTCTCTCTCTCTCTCTCTCTCTCACGTGTGGATTCTTCCTTCTCTCCCACGTGCCAACTGATTTCTCTTCCTTGCTTGATGTGTTTTCTCTTTTCCCAATGGGTCATTAAATAAGTGAAAAAAACACTTAGAAACCCTAACTAACTGAAACCCTAACCCTAACTTACTTTTCAAGGGTCAAGATTAGATTAGATCTAAGGGCCCTCATTAAATGCTCATTAAATGTCCTTTTAATCATTTAATAACATTTATTATTAAATGCACATTAAATGTCACTTTAATCATTTAATGTTATTTATTACATTCACATTATTTAATAAAGTCACTTTCACTTTATAAATATAAAGTCACTTTTTATAATATAAAGTGAACTTAGGAAAATACGAAACTATGTCCCCACCAAGACACTACAAAAACGGTGAAGGACCTACTGAGTTACAATAAAAATTAACATGTATAAGATAGTTCTTCTAACTGTTCTAGTAATTATCAAATGAAGAAATAATGGTACAATTTTTATATGGCCTTTATCCCACCAAGCGATATATATATATATATATATATATATATATATATATATCCAAGCTTAATACCTAGATTAGACAAAGCTAAGCTATACACCTCCTAAGTTTTCAACCTCATATACATAAGAGTTTAAATCTTTTACTAGCTTTTACCATGCTATGGGTTCTCATCATTTGTTGTTCATTATGCAATTAAGGCTAAATAAATTATTGTATAACCTTTTATCATTCCAATGTTTGCAACGTAAGGATATAGACCTTAGTGTAGTTTCTTCTTCTCTACTATACCCGTTAGCGTTATGAAAGCATATTTATAAAGTCACGAAATTGTGAGTTTAAGCCAAGGTTATCAACCATAGTTTTGCTTAGTAAAAATTGCAATGTGTGTAGGATGCTCCAAGGAAATCTCGACTATTGCATAAAACCCACTCTTTGAAAAGAAATCCGAGAACATGTGGTTGATGTTCATTGATTAGGGTTTTGGGTTGACCTTGGAACAATATAAGACTGTCCTAAATCCTAAAATCACATTTTACCTCATCTTTTTACACTGCTCTGAGAAGGGAAGGCCGCAAGCTCATGGCCGTATGGTCTCACCATTTCGATCCTTCCGTGAATGGAAACCTTGCTTCCATGACTTACCTTTACCTGTGAGAGGATTTTACTTCCTCGCCATTCTCTGCGAAAACGAGTTTTCACTGCCTTTCTTTCTATCTGTTAGTGCATGTCCTTCTTTGTCGTTAATCTGCTTCTGCGCTTGCTAATCTTAAGCACTAGTGTAGTGAGAGTGAGCACTGCTATTAAATTGTTGTAAAGGGATTTTTCTTTACTATTTATTAAGTGTTCTGGTTTAGTGTAGGGATTTTAACTGCCTTCATCACCCAGACCCTATTGTGTTGGTTTTTCCTCTGTCTCATCCTGGTTTTAGTTATGGACCGGTACATTCGTGTTGGGGTTTCTACTAACAGAGTTACCATTGTTTCTCGATGTAGATGCTCTGGTGGAAAGGGCATGTTCTCAATACCCATTTCGAGGCCGAGGATAGTTTCTTCAGGTGAGAAGAAAATAATTGTAAAGAATATAAATTATTCTTCTCTTCTTCGTAAAATATAAATTTTGTCATTTATAAGTTTATGACTGAATGTTTTGTTTAATAATTGAACAGGTTTCAAATGGATATTCCGAGCTAGAAATACAATCTAAAGAAAAACGCCATGCAAGGAAAATTTTTAGGCTTTGTGACCCTATGGTAAGCCTCGGTCTGGCCTGGGGTTATCTCCTGCAATGGTTGTATGGGGTGTTTGTTGATACTGCCCAAATGCTTGTTTGTGTTTTGCTCGGCCATGGTTATACTATGTTGTGTTCGTTTTGGAAGGCCATGTGGCCGATATTATGATAAGTTGTTTAAAGAATTCTTCGAAGCCCTCGTGGCTGTTTGTGATGGAAAGCTTGAGGCTTTTGAAGCCTAACCTTGAGGAATAAATTATGGGCCTTCGGTCGTAGTTCTGTTTACTGTAATGTTATTTTTAAACAGGATTTTAAGCCATAACTTAATTTGTAAAGGTCACTAGGCCGTATCCTTTAAGAAGAATGTGACAGTTAGGATTTAGATGCTTTTTAAAATGTTATTAGCTCAAAGCTTACTGTATTGTAATTTATATTTTTGATAAATTATATATATATAAAGATAAATGCAGGCTGCAATGTTTAGCCGTTCTGGTTTATTTTCTAAATTTAACCTAACAAAGATTATTATTAAAGTAAATTGATATTTATTTTACTTATGTGTAAAATTGTAACTAAAGATTCAGACAGTGGGATTTTAGATCATAACTCGATTATTATTGTCAGTAATGGTTAAAGGAACAAGGAGTGAATAATACCTCCTATATCTTATTTGTTTCATGGTTTGAAATATATTGAAGGGTTCTTATCTATTTGTTGTTTATAATTATCCGTACAGCTTTTAATATTGTTTCTTGGGGAGGATGTATTAATTTTACTATAACCATTTAATTGATGCTTACGGTTATATAAACATAGTATATAATCTTTAATTTGTTTTATAGATAAAATATTAACCCTTCTGTTAGTGAAAGAGGTGGTAATGTTATTTATATTTTACAGTTTCTTTTAATTAGGTTTTATTTATAAAACCCTAATTTTTTCTTAGTTTAAATGCATTGTTAGTACTTGATTATAATGTTATTCTTATTTTTATGTTACTTTCTAGCCTTATTTACCGTTTTCTTTAAATTAATCCTACCTATTTAATTCATGTTTTTATAATGTATGTAAATGATTATAGTGTTGATCTTATAGTAGATAACCTATCTACTCTGTAAGTAAGTACACAAATTAAGTATATTTATATTTATAAATATTTCCTAAAGACAAATTTGTCTATATTATTACAGAATACTTTATCTAAATAAAACTTCTAAATAGAAAGGAAAAGCATACAGATGAACAACTCTTAGGAAACCTGTGGAAAGTAAGAAACCACATTCATGTATACTTCATTCAATTTCTTTATCTGAAGTTAATCTAACCTACTGTACTAGAGTACTACCTTTATAAAATAGTGGAAAAATACAGTTAGGTATTTTCTTTCTATCTATCACTTAAACTAGAACTTCTAATCATTTACCCAAATCTATATGATCCAATATTTCATATTCTTTTACAGTGAAAGTATTTCTTTTAACTAACCCTAGCAGCAATAAAACAGAAGCATAATATTTCATTGCTTAAACTCAAACTTTCTAGATAGCAATAAACAATTAGATAGCTAGATAAATCAAGTAGAACTTGGAATTGTAGATGAGGTGACAACAGCTTAAGGAACTTGTTCCTCCTAAAAGACTCCTAGAGAAAAGCTGGACTGCAAATCTCAGGACCCCGGAGCCTTTGTCTCCTGGTCCACCTGGTAGAAGTACTAGGTGAGAGATGTAGTTTAGTAATTCTCTGCAACTCTACTGAGTGTTCAACAGTCAATCAGTTCTGTAGGAAGCAGTATGAACTCATCTTAGAATACTTGCACTAGTTCAGTTTTTCAGCACTATTCACTCAAAACATACTTTAGCTACTACCCTCCATCGAATTTTCTTGTGCACTTCATTCACCCAGAATGTTCACAAGTCAAGAATGAGCAGCCTCGACTATCTTCAATGGGAAATTTTATTAGCATGCCTAGGTATTTTGGGTCAGTTTTCACTTAATGAGCCACTTGTTCTTAATCCACTTTCTTGGGGAACATGACCACAAAAATAGGGAAGTTGCCACCTGCAACAGATAGAAGTAGTTTGAGCATGTTTCCAAGTGTCAATTTTCTCTCAACCCAGCCTACTCCACCAAGTGACCAGTAAAAAACTCATTTAATAACTTTCCTAAGCTGTTGTCTCATCTTTCATTTATTTATTAATAAAATATTCAGCAATTACATTCAATTATCCTTGACCCCACTTGGTCATTAATTACAAACTTTATAATAAAATATAACATAAAGTTTCTTAAAACATAAAAATGTTTTTGCAAATTGGGGCATGTGACATACACACCCCCTTAAATTATAACATCATCCTTGATGTTATTTATTCTTCGTCCTTAGAATTGCTCTGGAACAGAATTGGATATGCATCTTGCATATGACTCTCCAATTCTCAGGTGGCTTCTTCTGGACCAAGGTGCTTCCATTGTACCTTCACCTGACCAATGGTGCGATTCTGAAGCAATATCTCCCTCTTTTCGATGATACAATCCGGTTCCACCAGAAAATATTCTTCAGGTTCTACCTGCACATCATTCCAGTTTATAACATGAGTAACATCATGTACATATTTTTTTAACATAGAAATATGAAAAACATTATGAACCTTCAAATTTGGAGGTAAAGCCAATTGATATGCTACCTACCCTATTCTGGACAGTATCTCAAAAGGTCCGCAATATCGGGGTGCTAACTTAGCACAACTTCCTAATCTCAGAGAACTCTTTTTAGGTCTCACCTTAATAAAGACATGTTCACCAACCTAGAACTCTTTTTGACTTCGTTTAAGATCTGCTTGACTTTTCTATCGATCTTGCGCAACTTTCAAGTTGCCTTGCACCTGTTTTACAATTAACTCCATCTTTTTTAATAATTCAGGTCCTAACACTAACCTGTCAACTGGATTACTCCATGAGATGGGGGTGTGCATTTCCTGCCATACAAAACTTCAAATGGACTATATTTTGTTGAAGTTTGGTAGTAGTTGTTGTAAGAAAACTCTACCAAGTGTAAGTAATCTTTCGATTTACCTGGTTGTTCCTTAACATACATTCTGAGCAGATCTTCCAATATCTAATTCACTCTTTCAGTTTGTCCATTTGTCTGGGGATAGAAAGAGGTACTGAAATCTTAAGTAGTATTCAGTCCTTTAAACAAAGGCTTCCAGAAATTGCACGTAAAGTTAGGGTCTCTGTCTGAAATGATTACTTTCGGTATTCCATGTAAACGAAAAATTTGTTTTAAGAATATATCAGTAATATTAACAGCCTTGTAAGTAGTTTTTATAGGTATAAAATGAGCTTCCTTACTAAGTTTATCAATGACTACCATTATTAAGTCATTCAAATTTTGATTTCTAGGTAGTCCTGTAATAAAATCAAAGCTAATTATCTCCCACTTCCAACTAGGGATAGGTAATGGCTGAAGTAACCCGGTTGGATGATGGTGTTCAGTCTTAACTTGCTAACATTCAAAGCACTTAGCAATGTATTCTCCCAGTTCATTCTTCATGTTTGGCAAAAAATAATCATTTCTTAACATGGTTATATTCTTCTGATAACTAAGATGTCCTGAGTAAGGAGTCTTATGAATTTCGTTTAAAATCAATAACTTTATCCTAGGTACATTAGGTATATACAGTCTATCTTTATATAGTAATAATCCTTTTACATTTAGACTATACCATGTACTTAAACTTTCAATTAAATTTTTTGATAATTTTTATCCAATTTTACTCCTTCCTCTAGCTGTTCTTCTAAATCTGTTTTATAGGTGCTGATTGCTGCTACAAAATTTAGTTTTGCATTCCTGCTTAAAGCATCAACAACCTTATTTTTCTTTCCCTTAATATGTTGGATTTCAAAATCGTACTTGCTAAGGAAAGCTAGCCACCTAGCTTGCCTTGCGTTTAAGTTAGGTTGATCCAACAAATATTTTAATCCTTTATTATCTGTCATTAATATAAACTTTCTTTCGATTAAATGATGGCGCCACATCTTCAAGGCATGTATGACAATAGCCAATTCTAAGTCGTAGGTTGCATAGTTTTTCTCATGAATCTTCAGCTTCCTAGACTCCTATGCAATAACGTGTCCTTCCTGAGTTAAAACTCCACCTAGACCGTCATTGCATGCGTCAGTACATACTATAAAATCTTTATTAGGATCAACAATTCTTAAGATTGGTGCAGTGGTTAATAATGTTTTTAACTTTTTAAAACTATTTTCACACTTGAATCCACTTGAATTTCTTCCCTTTCTTCTGTAAAGAAGTTATGGGATTTTCAATTCTTGAAAACCCTTCGATGAATCTTTTATAATAACCAGTAATTTCCATGAATGATCATACGTCAGTTACGCCTTTTGGGACTGGACATTCTTTGATTGCTCTTATCTTTTATGGATCAACAGAGATCCCTTCTTTAGTCACTACATGACCCAAGTACTGTATTTCATCCTTAAAGAAATCACATTTACTAAATTTTGTATAAAGCTGATGTTCTTGTAATTCTTGTAAAACAATTTTTAAGTGCTCTTCATGTTCTTCTTTAGACTTTGAATAAATTAAAATGTCATCAATGAATACGACCACAAATTTATCAAGGTACTTATGCATTACATTATTCATCAGACACATAAAGACAGCCGGGGCATTAGTAAGCTCGAATGTCATAACAACAAAATCATAGTGACCATATCTGGTCCTAAAAGTTGTTTTAAAAATGTCTTTATCTTTGATTCGGCGCTGGTGGTAACCAGATCGTAAATCAATCTTTGAAAATACAGTCACTCCATGTAGATAATCAAACAGATCATCTATGCGAGGTAATGGATATCTGTTTTTAATAGTCATTTTATTAAGTTGATAGTAATCTATACATAAACGTAGAGTACTGTCTTTCTTTTAAAAAATAATAATAAGTGCTCCCTAAGGAGACACATTGGGTCTCATATAATTTTTATCAATAAGCTCTTTTAACTGGGAATTTAACTCATTTAATTCCAATATATTCATTCAATAAGGGGATTTTGAGCTGGGCATTGCACCAGGTACCAGCTCAATAGTGAAGTCTAACTCCTTCTTCGGAGGCACTCCCGAAATTTCTTCCGAAAATACATCCAAATACCCCCTCGGGATCAGAATGTCTTCCAGTTTTAATTTATCTTCATTATTAATATTTTCTTCATTAATTACAGTTACAGCAAAGGCTTTACAGCCTTTCTGAACAACTCTCTTTAATTGCAAGGCAGAGATCTGTCTTATAGTTGTTTTCCTAGGGATTCCTTTTACATTTACTGTTTCTCCATCGTTATTCACGCAAGTAAAAGTTTTATCGAAACAATTCAAGACTACCATATGTTGTTCTAACTAGTCCATACCAATTAACATATCATAAGAACCTAAAGGTAGTACATTAAGCTTCATAGAGGTTTCAAACTGATTCATGTTTACAGTACAAACCTTTACAAAACTAATCACTTTTCTTTTTGCGTCAGTAGCTAGCTGAACTAACCATGACTTTGCAAGCTTTTATACTGATAACTTGCATCTTTCTATTAAATCAGGAGAAATATAACTTAAGCTAGCCCCTGGATCAATTAAAATAGATATAGGTGTTTGATTCATCTTACCTTCCACTTCCACCATGGAAGTTTGATAGTTCGCCTGCCTGTTTTCCAGTGCTGCGTTGATCCTAGGATTTGTCCTTGCTAAATCACCAACAATCATTTCCTCCTCCACCATATGTATGTTGCTAATAGTCTTCTTTCGGTTGGGGCAAACTGATGGATAATGACGACCATTACGTTCCCAACATTTTACTGGTTCTTTTCGTTCATTATTCTTGGTGTAATTATTGTGATTATTAACAGGTTCTTTATTTCTAAGACCATTTGGATTTATCTGTGAATTACCTTTATTCCCTTGGAAGTTTTTATTAGTAAAATTGCGTGTGTTATTATTTATAAAATTACAGTTAGGTACAAAACCTTTCTTCCTCTGTTCAGAATTATTAGAACTTTTAGCCTTCCAGTTTGACATACTTTCTTTTTTACGATTTTGCTCGTAACAGAAATTCGCCTTTCGCATAGCCTCCTCTAAGGTTTTTGGATTATCATATTTAATTCTATCTTTTATATGAAAAGGTAAACAAGTTAGAAACGGTTGTACCTTAGGCTTCTCATCTACAATGTAAGGCACGTATCGAAGTAGACTTAAAAATTTATTGTTTAGTTCTTTCATGTTCATTGTTCCCAGCTTTAGTTCATAAAATTCCTTAGCCCGCTCTTCGTAATACTGTTTTGACAAGAATTTCTTCTTAAAATATTTCTTAAATGTACTCCAGTTAATGTTCTTCTCCCCAATGCCTTTTACTCATTTTAGGTCCTGCCACCAAATATCTGTCTTCCTAGTGAGGTTGTAAATAGCCATTCTTGCTTTTAGCTGATTAGAATAACTGTAAATTTGAAAATATTTCTTCATCCCAGACAGCCATGATTCAGCCTCTTCGCCTTTCTCAGTTTCACCATTAAAGGTTGGTGGTTTTATTTTCTTAAATTCTCCTCAACTTTCTTCATAAGGCTTAAATTTTCTCTTTCTTGTCTGATGATTATATTCGCTACTATCACTAGTCTACTGATAATTCTTCTTATGTGGATCGCCATAAATATCAGAGGATGAGCTACTTTCGATTCTAGACTGTTTGACTTTTTATTTTTATGTTGGTAAGGCATATCTTCAGATTCTGTTCGTTTATCTTTTTCTTCATTTTGAAAATTTTCCATTAAGATTTGATTCAGCTCCTCCTGAGCTCTCAGAATTCTTTCATTTTCCATTTTCCTTTTTGACTGTTTCCATCTCTGTTCTTAGTTCATTAACCATTTGTAATAATTCAGAAGAGTTATTAGTTATTTCTTTTTGTATAGGTTCTCTTTTAGAATTACTTCGTTCAGTGAATGGGGACTCCTCATCTACATATTCCTCCAATCTTTCCATATCTGTAGTTTAACTCAGAAAAATTCTATGGAAATAATATTTCAAAAGAAAAGTAATAATCAATATGCATGTTTTTAAATCTACTGTTTATCTATGCAAGTTGAGCCACATTCAGGCCTAGTGTCTGAACCTTGTGCTCTGATACCACATGTAATACTCCAAAAATTCGTAAAAAAATAAAATTTTTCATGTAACATAAAATGTTCGTAGTCGTCACTTCCTAGGAACAATTAATTGCTAATTGTTGCTTTAAACAATATTAAATTAGAACTGATTCTTTTGTAAAGCTCTAGTTTTGTATACTTATTAGTTTGTTTTCATAATTCCATGTTAAGGATTTGATTTAACAGGCTCTGATTTGAAATAACAGGAATTGAAACATATCTTTAAATTCTAGTACCAAGTTTGTTTTACTGTCTTATGACAAGTAGGAAAGAACTTCAGTTGAGATCGAGGCTTACTTAGCTTATAGCTAATGCAGTGATGTGATGCTACTTTTACAGGTCCTTTACAGGTAAGAAGTTTGTTATCAGTTTCCAGATTGAGATTATTATTTCAACTAGCATAGAATTAAATGCTAGTATATTTATTTGTTTTACAGCTTTGAGCAGTAAAAGAGGTGTCATTGATCTTATTATTTATGTTCTTCATGGTTGCTAGTAATATAAGTATTTTTAGTAATCTAAACTTAGCTCAGTTACTCTTTCAAATCACTATAACAAAACTTGTTCGTTTGACTTTCCTCAATGCTATTTTCAGTTTAATACATGTATGTAACTCTAGTGAAAGGCATCCAGTATAGCAGGTTCTTTTGCTTATATACTTGATGCTGAAATAACCTCCCAGGTTTTTGTTTCTACAAATATCGAGTTAACCTAGGAAACCTATGATTTGAGTGTAACCATAAGTACAAAGACTGTTATTCACATATGGAAATTAATCCTAGTGTATAAGATAGTTCTTCTAACTGTTCTAGTAATTATCAAATGAAGAAATAATGGTTAAATTCTTGTATAACCTTTTATCATTCCAATGTTTGCAACGTAAGTATATAGACCTTAGTGTAATTTTTTCTTCTCTACTATACCCGTTAGCGTTATGAAAGCATATTTATAAAGTCACGAAATTGTGAGTTTAAGCCAAGGTTATTAACCATAGTTTTGCTTTGTAAAAATTGCCATGTGTGTAGGTTGCTCCAAAGAAATCTCGAATATTGCATAAAACCCACTTTTTGCAAATAAATTTGAGAACATGTGGTTGATGTTCATTGATTAGGGTTTTGGGTTGACCTTGGAACAATATAAGATTGTCCTAAACCCTAAAATCGCATTTTATCTCATATTTTTACACTGCTCTGAGAAGGGAAGGCCGCAAGCTCATGGCCGTATGGTCTCACCATTTCGATCCTACCGTGAATGGAAACCTTGATTCCATAGCTCACCTTTACCTGTGAGAGGCTTTTACTTCCTCGCCATTCTCTGTGTAAACGAGTTTTCACTGTCTTTCTTTCTATCTGTTAGTGCATGTCCTCCCTTGTCGTTAATCTACTTCTGCGTGTGCTAATCTTAAGCATTGGTGTAGTGAGAGTGAGCACTAGTCTTAAAATATTGCAAAGGGATTTTTATTTACTATTATTAAGTGTTCTGGTTTAGTGTAGGGTTTTTAACTTCCTTCGTCACTCGAACACTAGTGTGTTGGTCTTTCCTCTGTCTCATCGTGGTTTTAGTTTTGGACCGGTACATTCGTGTTGGGGTTTCTACTGACAGAGTTACCATAGTTTCTCGGCGTAGATGCTCTGGTGGCAAGGGCCTGTTCTCAATACCCATTTCGAGGCCGAGGACAATTTATTCAAGTGAGAAGAAAATAATTGTAAATAATATAAATTATTCTTCTCTTCTTCGTAAAATATAAACTTTGTCATTTATAAGTTTCTGACTCAATGTTTTGTTTAATACTTGAACGAGTTTCAATGGATATTCCGAGCTGGAAATACAATCTAAAGAAAAATGCCATGCAAAGAAAAATTTCAGGCTTCGTGACCCTCTGGTAAGCCTCAGTCTGTCCTGGGGTTATTTCTTGCAAAAGTTGTATGGGGTGTTTTCTGATACTGCCCAAATGCTTGTTTACGTTTTGCTCGGCCATGGTTATACTATGTTGTGCTCGTTTTGGAAGGCCATGTGGCTGATACTATGATAAGTTGTTTAAATAATTATTCGAAGCCCTTGTGGTTGTTTGTGATGGAAAGCTTGGGGCTTTTGCAGTTGAATCTTGAGGAAGAAATTATGGGCATTCGGTCGTAGTTATGTTTACTGTAATGTTATTTTTAAACAGGCTTTTAAGCCATAACTTAATTTGTAAAGGCCATTAGGCCGTATCCTTTAAGAAGAATGTGACAGTTAGGGTTTAGATGCTTTTTAAAATGTTATTAGCTCGAAGCTTATTGTATTGTAATTTATATTTTTGATAAAATATAAATATATATATAAAGATAAATGCAGACTGCAATGTTTAGCCGTTCTGGTTTATTCTTTTAAATTTAACCTAACAAAAGTTATTGTTAAAGTAAATTGGTATTTATTTTACTTATGTGTAAAATTGTAACTAAAAGTTCAGACAGTGGGATTTTAGATCATAACTCGATTATTACTGTCAATAATGGTTAAAGGAACAAGGAGTGAATAATACCTCCTGTATCTTATTTGTTTCCTGGTTTGAAATATATTGAAGGGTTCTTATCTATTTGCTGTTTATAATTATCCGTACAACTTTTAATATTGTTCATTGGGGAGGATGTATTAATTTTCCTATATTCATTTAATTGATGCTTACGGTTATATAAACACAGTATGCAATCTTTAATTTTTTTTATACATAAAAGACTAACCCCTCTGTTAGTGAAAGAGATGGTAATGTTATTTATATTTTACAGTTTCTTTTAATTAGGTTTTATTTATAAAACCCTAATTTTTTTTCTTAGTTTAAATGCATTGTTAGTACTTGATTATAATGTTATTCTTATTTTTATGTTACTTAGAATAAATAAAACCCTATTTTTTTCTTAGTTTAAATGCATTGTTAATACTTGATTATAATATTATTCTTATTTTTATGTTACTTAGATGAAAATATCACAGTAAATATCTAGCCTTATTTACTGTTTTCTTTAAATTAATCCTACCTATTTAATTCCGGTTTTTATAATGTCTGTAAATAATTATAGTGTTAATCTTATTGTAGATAGCCTGTCTACTGTGTAAGTAAGTACACAGCTTAAGTATATTTATATTTTTAAATCTTTCCTAAAGACAGATTTGTCTATATTATTACATAATACTTTATCTAAATAAAAGTTTTAAATAGAAAGGAAAATCATACAGATGAATAACTCTTAGGAAACCTGTGGAAAGTAATAAATCACAGTCATGTATACTTCATTCAATTTCTTTATCTAGAGTTAATCTAACCTATTGTACTAGAGTACTACCTTTATAAAAGGTGTAGAAAAATACAGTTAGGTATTTTCTTTCTATCTATCAGTTAAACTATAACTTTTAATCATTTACCCAAATCTATCTAATCCAGTGTTTCACAATCTTTTACAATGAAATTATTTCTTTTAACTAACCCTAGCAGCAACATAACAGAAGCATAACATTTCATTGCTTAAACTCAAACTCTCCAGATAACAAGAAACAATTAGATAGCTAGATAAATCAAGTAGAACCTAGAAATGTAGAAGAGGTGACAACAGCTTAAGGAACCTGTTCCTCCCAAGTAACTCCTGGAGAAAATTGGGACTGCAAATCTCAGGACCCTCGAGCTTGTCTCCTGGTCCACCTGGTAGAAGTACTAGGTGAGAGATGTAGTTTAGTAATTCTTTGCAACTCTACTGAGTGTTTAGTAGTCAATTAGTTCTGCAGGCAGCAATATGAACTCAACTTAGAATAGCTACACTAGTTCAATTCTTCAGCACTATCCACTCAAAACATACTTCAGCTAGTCCTCTCCATCAAATTTTCTTGTGCACTTCATTCACCTAGAATGTTCACAAGTCAAGAATGAGCAGCCTCAGTTGTCTTCAATGGGAAGTTTTATTAGCATGCCTAGGTCTTTTGGGTCAGTTTTCACTTAATGAGTCACCTGCTCTTGTTCCACTTTCTTAGGGAACATGACCACAAAAATAAGGAAGTTGCCACCTGCAACAGCTAGAAGTAGTTCGAGGATGCTGCCAAGTGTCAATCTGCTCTCAACCCAGCCTACTCCACCAAGTGATTAGTAAAACACTCATTTAACAGCTTCCCTAAGCTGTTGTCTCATCTTTCATTTATTTATTAATAAAATATTTAGCAATTACATTCAATTATCCTTGACCCCACCTAGTCATTAATTACAAACTTTATAATAAAATATAACATAAGGTTTCTTAAAACATAAAATGTTTTAGCAAATTGGGGCATGTGATAGTAAGACCATGGGAATGACTTGATACTCGCCACTGTCGGTATCTAGGTTCAAGGAAAAGGGGATCCACACAACACATAAGCTGGAATAAGTGAAGAATAGGATATGTCAGTGTCTCATAAATGGGTGGAATAATGAGAATGCTCCACTAGACTCTAAACAAGTAATCCTTTAAGACATTTATTTGATCAACACCTGATATTAGTCAACCTCAAAAAGCAGGTGCCCTAGAAAGCCTTATGGGCTCCAAAAAATGACAAAGGCATAGCCCTGACAGGTTAGGCTCACCTTGTTGCCCTGTAGGGGAAAATAAGTCGTACATTATACCATGAATGAGTGCTCATCATTTGGTCATTGACTATTTTTAGCATTTACTTTAATTTTAACATTTGGATCAACTTTCACTAGCCATCTTTCGAGAGCAGGTGCCCTGAATAGACTTGCAAGCCTCAGATAATGAATCAGTATGACCTCCATTGCCTGCCACCGTCCATAGGTGTTGTTACACTGCATTTATACCCAATGCACCTTCATATGTTTCTGTTGAGGCCTGGAAATTCGCAGGCGACAACAGTAAGGGATTCTCCCCAATCAACGTTCCCAACTAGCCTGTTGACTGTTTGGTGTAGGGAATCCGTCCGGTTTGCGGTTCGGCTACCGTAAGTCAAAGTAACAAAACAAAGGTTTTACCGGTTGCGGTCCGGTCCACCGAGTTTTTTGTATTTTTTGACTTAATGTATGCAATGCAAATGCCTAACTAACAATGCAGGGTGATAAGGATGCAAGGAACTACACAATGTGATGCGCAGGTTCTTACCTCTCGTCTTAGGCTCACAGGCATCTAAATCACATATGCAGTAATGAAATCAACTAACTATCCACCTAACTACCTATCTATGCACCTACCCCCGGGGAACCAGAATATGATTTATTTATGATTAATGTGAATTCTTCATGCATTATAAACAGAAATTACAGGTAGCTGATATTTTTATCCACAACACACGAAAGATTAAAGATAATTCAACAATCAGATAGCCAACTGTTTCATAAGCAGCATACATTGCTCATAGTGGAAATCTTCATAAAATAAACCGGAAAGCATTCATACAAGAACATAGGTTCAATGAGTTAGAACGGTCTCACAGTTAATGGACATAAAGCTGAAAACGAAATAGTTCATCTTCAACAAATCCATAGTACAACATTTGAATATTCCACTAAGCTTTCTCCAACAGGAAAACTGTAATTTTCTATTGCAAAAGGAAATAGTTCTTCAAACAATATGTCTTCACCAGTCTCACTGGGAAAAAGTCCTTTCCCTTCTAAGATTTTTTACATTTATACAAAAAAGGGGTAACTGTTGGGCTGCCCAAAGGTAACCTTTGGGCTTCCCAACTTTTCATTTCCCATTGTCTACTTTTCCTTAAATGCTTTCACAAAAATGTTACAAAATACAAAGGTGACTAATCCCTCACGAGGAGGGCCCCACTTGGTTGTCTAGGAATTTTCTCCATGATGCAGCTTCAGGAGCGATGCCTTCAAAGGCACACGACTCCAAAAAATGAATATTTATCTCAAACTTCTCAGCTTGGTTCTTGATAGCCTCGATCCTGGCTGCACTTAACCGAAGCTGGTCATCTAAAAGCCGCACACTAACAGCTGAGTGGTCTACTTCGTTCCTCATGATCTGCTCATCCAGGGCTGTAAGATGCTGCACCTTAGCTTCCTCCTCCTGGTATTTCTTCTGCAACAACTCCACAAAGGCGTTGTGATCTGGGAAAGCATCAAGTCTCTACTCAGCCTCTATCTGGCACCGGTTGTAAGTGATGAGAAGTCTTCTAAAAAACTCGGTGCATAATCCTTTTGTCTTCTTAACTGTCTTCTTGAAGTCTTCAACGGTGTTGATGGCGAACTCTACTAGGTCATAATCCCGCTTGAGAGCTGATTTATCTTTTGCTGGTAGCTCTGTTGGAGTTTCTTCGTTGTTTTCCAGCCTTGCCATTCTGGCAGTCAAGACTTCAAGCACGCCCTGTGATCTATCCACGAAGTAAGAAGAGGTTTCCATGATTTCTTCTAAGCGGCCATCTATCTGTAGAACTTTGCACCTTTCCTCCTCTATAGCAATCTGCAGCTGCAGCATCCTAGCTTTCTGGGCCAAGACATGCTCTTTAAATGGCTGGAGGTTGACCTGCTGCCCCCTTGCTTCCTCCAGAGCAACTGTCAAAGAAGAAACCTGGTCTTGATGTTCCTCTCTCAGTTTTTGGGAGTGCAGATCATTGGCCTGCAAGAGGATCTTCAGCTGCTCTTCTAGCTCCTCCACCTTTGCCAGTAGTTGTTCCTTCTCACTCTTTAGATCTTGGCATTCTTTCTGCGCCATCTCTAGAGCCTCCTGTGCTGTTTCCTTGACTTGTATTTCCACTTGGAGGGCCTGTATCTCAGCTTTTGAGGATTTCATTTCCCTTTGCATGTATTCATATTTGCTCTTGAGCCTGTTGCTCTCTTCCCTCTCATGCCTCAATGTATCTTTCAATTGAGCAGAAGATTTCTTGGATTGCTCCAAGTCAATCATGATTTTGCTTACATTATCCTCTGAAGCTTGGATGAATGCAGACCCGGCTCTTAGGGTAAATCTCGGATCTTGGTCTGTTCCTAACATGACAGCCGTATCCATTATCATTTTACCAGGTAGCTCTCCTGCCTCAACTTTCCTCTCTGTCCTCTTTATTATTCTCTTTGTTGCCCTATCATAATATACAGTGTTGAAGTCAGGGATTTCCTTTCCCTTTTCCTGCACAAAAGGAACCAGCTTGAGTGTGGGGACCATGGGTGTGCTGGCAGCAGGTACCTGAGAGGTCTGAACCTCGGGGCTCTCCATTTCCTGGGTCTGCTCTGTTGCTATTTCAGAAGCTGACTGCTGTGTCAACTTTATCCTTTCAGCTTCTTGCGTTTGGAGCTCCTCATCGAGCTTTCTCTTTGCTTCTTCTGCTTCTTTGGCTGCTTCCTGAGCAGTGCTTCTTTCTTCTTCTGTATGCAGCCTTTCTGCAGCTTCCTTTTCTAACCTTTGGGCTTCTTCATTTCTCCTTTTGGCTTCTTCCTCAGCGTTAGCCTGTTCATCCCCTTTTCCACCTATGGTAGTGATTTTCTTCTTGAATCTTCTCTTCAATGCTGTCATGTTCGGGGCATTCCGGAAGACAGATTCTTCCCTATCAAAATGGTGGGTATACTCAAAATGCACCTTGTGCTCCTTACAGTGCTCAGCTACTTTCTCGAGGGTATCATTTCTCCGGAAAGGCATCTCTCCAAAATGGAACTTTTCCAGTTCTTGTACGAATTCCTCAGCTTGTTTCACCTTAGTGAACCTGTAGCTTCCTAGTTTGAAAGGCAAGGGAAAATAAGCAGTCTTCTTATGCTCGAATAGGAAGCTGCCTATTCCATCCAGGAACACTTGTCTGACTGCCTCCTTGTGGATAACATAATCAGTTGTGTATTTGGGCAGCAGAGAAGGTGCTCTCGTACCACCAAACATTCTGAAATACATGCCATTTTCTGTCAAGAAGTAGTCTGCATAATCCTCTATTACTTGCATGGCCCCCTCCGACATACAATCACATTCTTTCCGGAAAATGAGCGTATAGAGTGGCATAATGAAGTGCTCACAGACTTCTCTGTAATGGCTGTGGTACTGGTGTGCCCACAAAGATTTATAAGCAGCATAAACATGCATTCTTTCCCTGTCCCAGATGCACCTGAGACCAAGGAAAGGCTGGTTGCATAGTATGCAGTCTATCAATATTGAACTCATATAGAATTCATACCTTTTTCGGGATTCTCCTCCCAAAGCTGCGGCCAAGCAAGAAGAAAGACTGCTCGATACAAGGTTGGCCCAGTTGAAGACTGTCCCCTGGGTTGCAACATAAAATATGATGGGTATCCATTCCAGTTTGAAAAACCTGCCATGAGCTCGTCCAAATATTCTGTTGAGCATCAAGGCTATGAATCTGTATGGAACCCTTAAACTTGTAGTATCATATTCTCCTGTTACTCTGGTTCTAAAATGCTTACCAGTCAACAACATTATTTTCATGGTCTCTATAAGGTCCATTCTTATGCTGTTTAACCAATCATCAGATAAGAACACCTGAGCTTCTGGCAAGTGATAGGCTAGAGCCACATAACCAGGGTTGTAAGCAGCATAGCCTTGCTTTTCAACATTCCCCAGGATCATTGTGGTTGTATCTGCATGGGGCAGAATCCATCCAATTACCTCAAAGCATGGGAACAACTCTGGTCTGGTGGAAACCTTCATGAGAGAAGATTTCTCTATGTTAGCATAGATGGATTCTTCTTCGAGGCCCATGTCGGGAACCTCCCTGCGGGAGATCAATCTATAAATTTCACCCCACTTGTACTCGGGTTCAACACCAGAAACACATTGGGTGTCTTCATATATGTATTCTATCTTCGTGACAACCTCTACTTCTGGCTCTTCTTCGACCACCGGGGCCTTCTTCTTCTGCCTCTTGGACATGGTGGATTCGAATTCTTCCTGCTATATATAACATTGTAACATTGAAAAATTCAAGGTGCAGACATTTATATGACAGTGTGCAGCGTTTTACTTCTTCTATGTGTATCATGACAACAATTAGTCAAAAATATGTATGTATGGATTGAAATGTCCTGACTAACAAAATTATTAAACCCAATGGGCAGTGGAAAACAAGTTATATATAGTAAAAAATGTGCAATCTACCACTGCTGTAGGATACTAAACAACTCTATCAATCATATTCAAGACATAAAAAGATCTGCATTAATATGCAACACATTTCTGCTTTCTATGCATGCCATGGTCCTTTTGCTGCGCGGGAAAGACAGTAGCAGCTACGCAGGTTTTCAACGGCGCCTTAGCAAAACCATACCCACGCCCCTTAAGAATATAGATAAATTTCCTCCCTCAGGCTGAGGCTCAACCACTGAGCTCTACGGGGTAGCTTGAAGTATATAGGTAAAATGGCTGGGGTTTGAGCGGTGCGGGAAACAACAGTAGTAACCATGAGGTTTTCTCAGCGGTGCCACGCCTACACACCAATAGAAAAGACGTATCCCTTCCAGTATGCTACGGGTTTGACATTAAGCTCGACGAGGACGCGCAGAATCGCGTAGGTGGAAACGGCTAGGGCTTCAAATACGGGTAACACACCATGGGATAAACAGCCCCAAAACCCCCAAAGCAGTTCATGGCAGACCTACCTCCTACCCATCATAACCACGTGGGGCGGTTTGGCGCAGACGGCGTAACGGCCGTCTGCGCCAAAACCCCTCAATCCCTATGTGCAGGGTAGCAAATGAACGGTGGTGGGAAAAACAAAGCTGCTCTGAAGGTTATACTGCCCTCCCACAGTCAAAAAAAGATAAAATCCCCACTTATACAGGCGTATAACCTAGCTGGATGAGGAAAACGGCCGGGGACACCAAAACCACCGTAGAAAACCACTAACAGTTTAAATGTAACGGGAAAAACGACGAAGAGCCTACCTGGTAACCCGATGAATATGGCGAGTCGATGACGGTCGGGCTTCTACCTTTGCCACCTGGATGTTGGTACACCGACAGCGGGGACCTTCACTACCTCAAGAAAACGACAGCTCGATGGCGACAGTGGTTGGCAGGGAAAAAATAACAATAAAAAAAACAAAACGTCGTCCCCGTATATATATATTTGATCACACGTGCGAAAACATATCGGACATCGGAGAGCTTTCGCATCGGAGGTCGGAAGTAATCTTCCTTCCGCAACGGCGGACGGCCAAAGCGTAGACCCAGCCGCGGAGACACGCATGGCGGCAAAAAATCAGAAGATCGGACGTTGGAGAGTTTTCAAATAGGGGATGAAAGCAAACATTCTTCCGCAACGGCGGATGATTAAAGTGCCAAGCCTTCCGCTCTGGTCCTAGATCGGGTAGCAGTTGAAAGATCGGATGTCGGAAGGTTTTTGGGTCAGAAGACGAAAGTTTAAATCCATCCGCAACGGCGGAAGAAAAGATTATAAAAGCTTCCGATGCCAAATAAAAAAGCGACCGACATGAAAACCAACCGATCAGAAGACTAAAGTAAATTTCCATCCGCAACGGTGGAAGACCAAAGCAAAACTCCACCAGCAACGACGGAAGACTAAAACCAAGATAACTTCTGATTCAAGCATGTTTCAAATGCGTTTACGGGCAGCGATAGAACTTAATCAAAAAGTGGATGACTTAAGGCATCAGAGGAAGAAATCAAACGATGGGTAGCTCAATCCAAGCAAAAGCAACGTCTTTATGAAAGTTCTTAGACCAATTTCAAGCAGAAAATCAAACTAATCTAAGCAAAGGAGGGTCCTAAAATTTTTAGAATTTTGGGAAATTGTTGCAGCTGCAACAGTTTCCTAGAGAGAGAGAGCCAATTTTTTTTACCAGGAGGGGTATTATCGAGCAATGACGATCATGGTTGGGCACTTTGGTCCTTCTTTTAGGAGTACTATGGCTTAGTGGCACTAGTGACTGCCCTTTGTTGGGGTTCTTAACCCCGGGGTTGGTGTTCGGGGCTCCTAGGGGTTGATCACTAGGTGACATGGCCCCATATCTTGTTTAATTGCTTTTGTGGACTTTGCTGCAGCTACGAGACATTCGTCTCCCTTCACTGCCACTTAAGACACCCTCCTATCCATTTAGCCAGCTGGCGCCTTTTCTCCTTGGCCTTATTTCTTTAGAGGAAGACGTCCTCCATACCAAACATTCTTACCGCTTTGAGGAGGGTGTTGAGGGATTTTACATCATTCTAGGGGTTAAATGGGGCATAATGCCCTCCCTTCGGCTCACTCCATCCTTTCGTGTGGAGTGATTTGCTTATTTGAACAAATTTTGGCACCTAGGAGAAAAATACCCATGTAGCCTACCTTGAGCCTACATTAGGCCCCTTTTTTATTATTATTTTGTTTTAATTTTAAGTTGACATTTTATAATTTCAAATTAACATTTTAAAGGCATGTCAGTCTGGATATTTTTTTGTAAAAGTGAGTGTGAGATCATATAAATAGATCTCCTCACTTCATTTTAACATAAGACTCGTGGGATAAAACATTATGTAACTTTTTTACCCTTCTGAGAGCTCTTGGAGTGATGCGCTCCTCTTGAGGAGACTTATTTTTTTGGTTTAATGACAATCTCTTGAAGTATCTTTGATTCTTCCTCTTTGCTAAGGTGATGCTAGAATTGTTAGCTTAACACATGCAAAAGGAGGTATCTATGCTCGTATTGATTTCACTTTGTTAAATGTTGATGGATGATGCTTGTTTATGGTTGAATGGCAGCCATTAGTGTTGCATTTTGTCTAAACTATGTCATTTTCATACTTTTATCACCATAGTATTGTGAAAGACGTCCTCTAGAAGGAGTCCTTGTAAGCTTGGGCCTTAGGTCTCTGAGTTCTGTCCTAGCTAGGCTTCCTTTAACGAGCCCTTATGGCTATTGGAGAAGGTCCTAGCTTGCCAAACTTTGGAATACCTCTCAAGAGGAAGGATGGTCACCTTCCTTGATGCCCTAGGGTTAGGGTAAAACCTTAAAACCCTTGGCTTTATTCTCATACAATTTTCCTTCAATTTAATTGCATTTTCATGTGTTTATATTTGCATTTTACATGGTAGATTAGGGTAATTTTAGGTCTGCAATTTTATGTTATAAACCCTAAAAATAAAAATAATTTTTTTTTTGGTACTTTCAAGCCTTCCTAAAATTCTGCACCCTAAAATTTCGGGCCCTAAGATTCTGAGTTCTAAAATTATGCGCCCTAAAATTTCAGGGCCTCCTTAAAATTATGCTCCTTATAATTTCGAGCCCTCCCTAAAATTCTGCGCCCTAAAATTTCGGGGCCTTCGTAAAATTCCATGTACTAAAATTTCAGGCCCTCCCTAAAATTATGCGCCCTAAAATATCAGGCGTCCTAAAATCTCAGCTTGAAATTTTGGCTGCTATTAATACTTGAATAGATTACTGATACATGTTACTTATAATGTTGTACATGTGCATTTTTTATTGTTTGACAAATTACTTGTACTTCGTTAATATCTACATATCATATTATTTTCACATCTTTATTCATTAGATACGCAATTGGCTTATCCTAAGATGAACTTGCACAATTCATATGCATGCTCATAGTCCATCTATTCCACTTTTTGATTGACTCCTTTAGGCATTGGTCACTAACCTTGCACACATATGAGATATACTTGGTGTCTAAGTCTCTTTTGCAGAGTTACATAGGGCTCTCCCCTATGATGTTTCGACTTTCAAAGAAGTGCCTCATGTGACAATGGTCACTTTCTCCGCATATGTTTTCCGGTGGCTTGGATTGTCATTTTAACCGGTAACATTTTGGTGTTGTTGTCGGGGACCTCAAATTTGTTGAGGTGACTTATCCGGGCAAGAATGACATTTATTGGTAAGTCCCTATTTATTGCATATATTTTGGACTAACCTTGCAGGCTTATCTGGCGACTCCACCAAGAACTCAATCATCATCAACTCAGGTACGCCCTTGCTTTGTTTAGTACTTTGGTGAGATTTGTTTAGCTAACCTAACAGGTCTCTCTTGGCAACTCCAATCGAAGAAAAACAAAGAAGTACTCCATAAAGACGAGGAAGTTTGACGACATGGAATCCAATTACGAACTATGGTTGGATATACTAGATTTTTTGTGCATTCCGAGATATACTCACCAGTGTGTCATTAAAGATGACGGGAAAGCAATTTTTCCATTATCCTAGCAGTATAAGTATCATGTAGCTATGCATGTCTGGGCATTCTTACAATTTCGTCAAGCAGTATTGTATATGAAGACATCAGAATGACGTTCTTCCTAATATCTCTCCACTTAGAGGAAAACTTAACCGTCAAGAATTGGTATGAAGGATTTCCTTGGAAAAAAAACTCTTCACTTAGGCAGTTCATCGATGCATTTAGTATAAATTGGGATTATGACATTGAAGAACATGAAAGAAACGCCATGATTGATCATATGTGGGAAGAAACACTGGGAATAAATCAAACACAAGATGGTTCCAATGAAGGAATCGAAGATGATATTCCATTTGATTAAAGATCTTGACAATCCAGTCGTTGCAAAAATGGAAGTATATTTCGCTCCACTTGACCTATTGAAGTTCCCAGGTTATTCATACAGACTACTACACGAACTATGGAAGCATTTCAATGATCAAAATGATAATTATGTTAAAGACCTAGTCGCAAAATATTTATTCTTATTCCCAGAAGAAGTTTAGTTGGAAGGTGTATATATGAGGTTGTTCGCTCTTCACCTAGAAGGAAAAGCCCATGTTTGGTTCATGAAGTTGCCAAAAGCTAAGATGTCTTCTCTTCTGGAATTGGTTGAACTATTCGATAGACGTTGGTGCCCTAGGAAACAACATAGATGGATACCTCATGTTGAGTATGCAGGGACCTTATTCAGTAAAGAGAACCACGATGTGAATCAAATTGATGAAGCTAATGATCTCTCAATCACAGTAGATGAAGCTCCTTATGCAAACAAATATATTTGTGATCCTACACATGAAGATCCAGAAGCCTTAATTGAAGAAGCTGGAGAGCACAAGGAAAGGTTGAGTTCTTCTTCCCAACATACAACAATTTCTTATGACATCTCTGATCTCTTGGAATATAATGGCGAATGTTTTGAGGACGATAGTTATTGGACATTTATGGGTCTGCCTCTCTATGATTCTTCGAGACCGAGTAGCATTGCTTCCAAACATTGCAACGACAAAGAACGAATTGATGAAGTTGCTCAGGTTGAACAAGAATTTGACACTATTTGGGATAAAGAGCTTTCAATCACCTTAAGAAAGGATATTGAAGAGGAAGCATGTTATATACCATGGAAAGGGAAGCATATTATACAGAGGATTCTCTTGCAAAAATTCGGCCTATGGTGAGCCCAAATTATTATTCTCGATTGTGTTCCTTAAGAAGTTGTTCAGCCTGCTCTATCCTATATAGGTAAGTCCTTAATGATGTGTTTCAACAAGACCGAGGCAGGTAGGTGGACAGGTATGGTTTTCATTCCTCAATTTCATAGTATTTTTTTGTTTATCTTTTTGTTTGAAGCATGAAGGTATGAATTATATAGCTGACAATTTCATATTTTCAAGTATTACTTGGAATACTAACATGATTATGGAAAAGACAAGCAATACGCTTGTATATCCAAAGAAATGCTTAAGTAAATGTAGAGATAGGTTGCGGCTGACATATGAAGATTTGCAAGGTCCTGCTCTATGAATAGCCTCCCAAGTTTAGTATTTGTGGATAAGTTTCAGGCAAGTTTTTTTCTTAAAATACATATATGATGGAGGTGTCCCATACATAAGCTTGATAGAAGCATGGATCAACAAAGCTTGTCAAAGCGATGCTTCTCTGTGGCACCAATTTCAAGTCTTTCATATGCTTAGGAAGGTTCAGTTTCCTTCCCTCATCCATATGAAGATCTTGGTGTGTACTCAACATATCATCGATAAGGTATTATCATGGATTGCATTGAAGGACAAAGGTAAGATATCAGGTATGGATTGCTTACTCAGATGGTTACATTGGTGGTATGATTTAACCTAACCCATTTTGATTACTATGTTTTGGATTGGTAGGGTTAGTTGCATTTTAACTAAGCATGTTGTTGTTTCCTTTGCATTGCATTTGCTGTCCTTTCATGATTTAGTTTAGTCTTTATTGTTCTTAGTTCGTTTCCCTTATTTCATGAACAAGGCAAGACAAAGTGTCTCTCTCTAGATGCCTTTAATCCCTTTGGATATTTGATGTGTGTGTAGGTCTACGGGTACCAGAAGATTCATAGGTTCTTGAGCACTCCCAGAAAGAGAACTTGTCCCACAGTTGGAGCCAATGTTACGCTGCATCTATACCCAATGCACCTTCAAATGTGCCCCAGGGAGAGAGAGCCAATTTTTTCAACCAAGAGGGGTGTTATCGAGCAATGGTGGTCATGGCTGAGCCCTTTGGTCCTTCCTTTAGAAGTACTATGGCTTAATGGCATAGTTGACTGCCATTTGTTGGGGTTTTTAACCCCAGGGTTGGTGTCCGGGGCTCCTCGGGGTTGATCGCTCGATCACATGGCCCCACATCTTGTTTAATTGCTCTGGTAGCCTTTGTTTCGGCTGCGAGATATTTGTCTCTCTTCACTGCCACTTAGGACACCCGCCTGGCCCTTCACCCTCCTGGTGCCTTCTCTCCCTAGCCTTGTTTCCTCAAAGAAAGACATCCTCCATACCAGACCTTCTTGTCGCTCTAAGGAGGACATTGGCAGATTTTACAACATTATAGATGGGGTATAACACCCTCCCTCCAGCTCACTCCAGCCTTTAGTTCGAAGTGATTCGCTTATTTGAGCAAATTTTGGCACCTAGGGGAAAATGCCCCATGTAGCCTACCTTGAGTCTACATTAGGCCACTTTTATTATTATTATATTGTTTTATTTTTAAGTTGACATTTTATTATTTCAAATTGACATTTTAAAGGCATGAACGTGGATATTTTTTATTAAAGTGAGTGTGAGATCATATAAATAGTTAACTCTAAAGGTCATCTTTATAGTTTTGGTGTGGTGTGATAAAGAGGACATAGAATTTGTCCCTTGTATATTTATGTATAAAGTTGAGTTGTATATAAATAAAATGACATTTTGTACTTTATTGTATGGGTCTCATTTAAAAAGTTATTTAATAATTAAAGTGAGTTAATTATGAAATGAGGGTGCATTAAATGATGACCCTAAATTTTGTAAAAGCATCTCAACCATAGATTAGGTGGCTAGATGGGTAGTTACATTTTTTAAAGTATAAAACTAGGGTGAAAGTACAAATTAAAGACCCCATCAATGAGGGGAGAGAGAGAGGAGATTGAGAAAGGGGAGAAAATACCCTAGAGTGGGCATGGTTCCCAATGCAAGGAGCAACATCTGTACAACAACATTAATTGCATCATGTTAGATCTGTACATCAGCATGTGTGGACGCAAATCCCGAGGCAAACAATCTGACAGACCGCACAACATTAATTGCAGGTTGTGGCACGATTCTTGACGCAACAATAATTGCATAAAAGTACACATGGTAGAAAGAACAGTTCCATACAACACGTGTGAGATCGTACAGTAGACCGTACAACGGGTTATTTGCACAAAAATCAAGGTATTTTGTTGCTAAAGTTATTTTTGCTATTTTTCCTGTGAGGGTTGAAAGAAATAATTTTTCAAGTGTTGTTGGAATTTTTTTTGAGAATTCTCTTTTAACGATAATTTTCTCTTTCTAGGGTTTTCCCCAAGAGTTGGGGTTTTGCACGGTCTTTGACCAAAATTTATGTGTGAATGATTGCTTTAGTATTGGGAAGTTCTTGATTATGGTGGTTTATATTTCAAATTCAATAAGTAATTTTTAATCATAAACCCTAGTTAATCAAGTGTTTTACTTAATGTGTAAATGAAAAATTCCATATTAATGTCATTGAATTTCTTCAAGGTATCAAAGCGAAGTTTGAAGTTGTATTCAAAGTTGTGAATCACGTAAGAGTTGTGTTGTTTTTCCAGTGTAAAGATTTGTTGTGAGTTGTTTTCCAGATGAAGAGAATTAGGTATGAAGATAGGTTGGATGGCATATCCAACTATCTACCTTGGAAAGTTAGAATAACTACACTGCTCAAAGCATGGAACTTTGCTAACACCAAAACGACGAAGCCTACAGACAATGATGACATAGAAGAACATGAAGTCCTAGAAGCCAAAGCCCAGAGAGTGATACTAGATGGGGTAAATGATCATCTTATTCCACATTTGGCATAGAAAAAGACTGTTAATGACATGTGGGATACCGTGAAGCAGTTGTTAGAAGCAAAGAGTGAGAACCGAAAGATGGCTCTGAATGACAAGTTGCACAATGTGAATGACAAGTTGCACAATGTGAAGATGACCAAAGATGAAAGTGTAACCTCTTACCCAACTCGAGTGGGTCAATTCAAAGATGAGTTAGCAGCAGTAGGAGAAATTGTCTTAGATTCAGAGTTGGTGAGGATAGCCCTCAAGGGTTTCACCAAGAAATTGGAAGTTTTTGTCAAGTGTATTGTTCGTAGAGAGAAACTTCCAAACTGGTCCAGGATTTGGGATGATTTTACCTAAGAGGAGATTCGAGAGGCAGCTCTAGGTAGTCAAGTCAACAAAGAGGTGGAGCATAATGTAGCCCTTGGAGCAAAGACAAACAAGAAGAAGAAAACATTTGTCAAATCAGGTGCTACCATTGTGGGCAGATGGGACACTATTCCTTGAAATGTCCAGAGAAAAAGAATGTGAAAGAGAAGACTGAAAGAGATATGGAAGCATCTACAACATTAGAAGATTATGCCATGAAATTTGAGCAAGAGTTTTCTTTTGTCTCAATTGATTCCAGTGAAGGAAGGTCAACCTTTGAGAATGTCTGGGTTGTTGACAGTGGTGCAACCAAACATATGACTGGAGTCTATGATTTCTTTCAGATGATCACAATGTTAGGGCCATGACATTTCATCCAAACAGATATTGATCGTCCTTAGATAGCTATACAAGAGGTTGGAACAATCAGGTTGCAACTAGACCTCGATGAGATCCAGGAAATACATGGGGTGTTATTTGTACCTGGGATGAGTGCCAGCAAACTCTCAGTATCATCCTTTGAATATGAAGGCTATGGAATGATGGTTAGGTCTGGCCATGTCTTCCTGTATCGGAGAGATGAGCCAGTTGCTACAACTATTTTATTGGGAGATTGCAGGGACAGAATCTATGTCCTGAGAGGGCATATAGTACAACCAAGAGCAGGAGTAGGAGGGTGGCTATCAGAGTCAGAGAATAAGGATGGTGTTGCATCTGATAGATATGGTTCTGAAGAGGAGAGTGACTCTCTCCAGAGCACTAGCAAGAGGCTCAACCAGTCTAGTGATGGTACATACGAGCAGTTGGATGAGACTCAAGTCGAGTCTCAGGCTTTAGAGTTTCGGTATGGAGTAGAGCATCTGTTTTCGAGATTGATTCCAGAGCAAGAGAGAGTTGTTGCAAGAGTCAAAGATGGAGATAGTGCTGGTGACCTTCCTCGTTAAGAGGGAGTGTCGGAAAGTTAACTCTGAAGGTCCTCTTTATAGTTTTGGTGTGGTGTGATAAAGAGGACATGGAATTTGTCCATTGTGTATCTATGTATAAAGTTGAGTTATATATAAATAAAATGATGTTTTGTACTTTATTGTATGGGTCTCATTTAAAAAGTTATTTAATAATTAAAGTGAGCTAATTATTAAATGATGGTGCATTAAATGATGGCCCCAGATTTTGTAAAAAACATCCCAACCATAGATTAGGTGATTAGATGGGTAGTTACATTTTTTTAAGTATAAAACTAGCGTGAAAGGACAAATTAAAGACACCATCAACGAGGAGACAGAGAAAGAGGAGATTGAGAAAGGAGAGAGAAAATACCCTAGAGTGGGCACAGTTCCCAATGCAAGGAGCAACATCTATACAACAACATTAATTGTAGCCTGTCAAATCCGTACAACAATATGTGTGGACACAAATCCCGAGGCAATCCGTATAGCAGTCTGACAGGTCGTACAACATTAATTGCAGGTTGTGGCATGATTCTCGAGGCAACATTAATTGCATAAAAGTACAGTCCAGTCACATGGCAGAAGGTACATTTCAGTACAACACATGTGAGATGTACAACAGACCGTACATCATGTTATTTGCACAGAAATCGAGGTATTTTTCTGCTAAAGTTATTTTGGGTATTTTTCCTGTGAGGGTTGAAAGAAAAAAAATTTCAAGTGTTGTTGAAAAAATTTCTGAGAATTCTCCTATGATAATTTTCTCTTTCTAGGGTTTTCCCCAAGCATTGTGGTTTTGCCCAGTCTTTGACCAAAATTTCTATGTAGTCATGTGTGAATGATTGCTTCAGATCGGGGAGTTCTTGATTATGGTGGTTTATGTTTCAAATTCAAGAAGTAAATTTTAATCATAAACCCTAGTTAATCAAGTGTTTGACTTAATGTGTAAATGAAAAAATATGTATTAATGTAATTCAATTTCTTCAAATAGATCTCCTCACTTCATTTTAACATAATACTCATGGGATAAAACATTATGTTACTTTTTTACCCTTCTTAGGGCTCGTGGAGTGATGCACACCTCTTGAGGAGACTTCAAAACCTGGTTTAATGGCAATCTCTTGATGTATCTTTGTTTCCTCCTCTTTGCTAAGATGATGCTAGAATTGTTAGCTTAACACTTGCACAAGGAGGTATCTATGCACTTGTCTTGATTTCTCTTTGTTAAATGTTGATGGATGATGCTTGTTTATGGTTGAATGGTAGCCATTAGTGTTGCATTTTGTCTAAACTAGGTCATTTTCCAACCTTTTGTCACCATAGTATTGTGAAGGACATCCTTTAGAATGAGTCCTTATAATCTTGGGCCTTAGGTCTCTAATTTTTGCCCTAGCTAGGCTTTCTTTAAAGAGCCCTTGTGGTAGTTGGAGAAGGCCCTAGCTTGCCAAACTCTAGAAATATCTCTCAAGAGGAAGGTTGGTCACCTTCCTTGATGCCCTAGGGTTAGGGTAAAACCTTAAAACCGTTGGCTTTATTTTCATACAATTTTTCTTCAATTTGATTGCATTTAATATGTTTATATTTGCATTTTACATGGTAGATTAGAGTAATTTTAGGTCTGCAATTTTATATTAAAAACCCTAAAAATAATTTTGTATATTTTTTTGTACTTTGGGGCCTCCCTAAAATTCCATCCCCTAAAATTCTGCTCCCCAAAATTTCGGGCCTTGCCTAAAATTCCATGTAGTAAAATGTCAGGCCTCCTAAAATCTCGGCCTAAAATTTCAGCTGCCATAAATACTTAAATAGATGACTAATACATGTTACTTATAATGATGTACATGTGCATTTTTTATTGTTTGATAAATTACTTGTACTTCGTTAATATCGACATATCATACTATTTGCACATCGGTATTCATTAGATATGCAATTGGCTTATCCTTGGATGAACTTGCACAATTCATATGCATGCTTATAGTACATCTATTCCACTTTTTGGTTGACACCTTTAGGCACTGGTCACTAACCTTGCACACATATGAGATATACTTGATGTCTAAGTGTCTTTCGCAGAGTTACATAGGGCTCTCCCCTAGGGGGTTTCGACTTCTGAAGAAGTTAGGAGAAGTGGCTAAGGTGACAGTGGTCACTTTCTCCACATATGTTTGTCGGTGGCTTGGACTGCCATTTCAACTGGTAACAGGTGCGATTGAATGACCACCCTATTGCCCTTTGGGAGCAAACGACCTTATATCATACAAGGATGAGTGTGTGTCTCTAGCAACTGACTAGCTACTTGGAGATTATTCACTTTATTTGCAGTAATATTTAAAAACACTATTACTTTGCTGACTAGGCATCCATTTAGATATAGCATTTGAGTTTTGATGCTTTAGTGTGTAAAGAGACTTTTGGTTAAGACTACTTGGGTGAATCCACGGACCTGGGTAACACTTTTTGGCAAGCGCATTTCGAAAAAAATAGAAAAACGCACCTCGGTCGAGGGCTTGTTAAGCCCTCGACCGAGGTCTTAATATCTCGACCGAGGTTTTATCAAGCCCTCGACTGAGGTATTGCGGGCTTTACAAACC
>LPNX010058937.1:682199-708915 GCA_001517045.1 Pseudotsuga menziesii
ACTTGTGTTCAAGACCTAGGGGAAGACAATCTTTGTGATGAGAATCACACAAACCAACACTGAGACACATTTTAAACATGGAGACCTATCCCGATTCCCAACATAGAGGTGAAGGTGGGGGGAGTCCTAGATGTCACCAGTCAAGAAACAAGTCAGGGTCAAATAAAATATGGAAGACAACGGATAGATGGAGACAGTGAACATGATGCCAAGACTAGCAAGTTGTGTCCCTAAAAGGGAAATGACCAAATCCACACTAAGAGTAGGGTATGACCAATGAGTATACAAAAAAATCTCTTGAACATAACAACTAGATCACTTATACTTTAGACTTCAATGAAAACCAATAAGATATCGCCAACATACAACCATTATCAACCAAGTCTAACTACTAAAATACACAACATAGCAAACTAAAGTCCACATGTACATGTCCATATATCACCTGGGTCATATACCTGCATCTGATCTGAACAATCTAAAGGCAGTGAACACTGTTGTTGTACATCATGGGCACTATCACTATCTCTGCTCTAAAATAAGGGAAAATGGCTAAATCAATCATCAAATTTGGGGTCATGAGGCTCAGTCATGGCACGAATGCTGTGAATGCTCTAGATCCACTGAATAAAAGGGATCATCAACTGGAAACTCATCATCTGCTGATCTCAAAGTAAAGGACTAGCTCAAGAATGTGCTCACGACTGCTCAGGAACAATAGAAGCCCAACTACTGTGTATGCGAGAACAGTTACATCCTAAGATTTCTAAATATTCACCAACCAATACCAAGCTTTGAAGTTTGAAGGACGTCTTTGCTTCACACATGTGAATTACTACATCATCATTGTAAGCAAGTGCCTTTATCTCTCTTGCCTTCTATGTACGAATTTCATCTTTTTCTTTATAAAAATTAAAGAACTAAAATAACAAAGCAAAGATGAACCTTTATCCAATTATAAGAGGTTCAGTTGTTATATTCATCAGATTACTCTAAATGTCTAGAGTGAACTGAGAAATTCCCTTCTCCATGTATATCAACATTCTGGATGAGTGACTCTACACCCAGGGCACTGCAATGTTCCTTGCATAAATGTTTTACAGTGGCTGAAAAGTTAAAACTAAAAGAAACTCTAAAATATTAATCAACGAAAAGCAGAATGCTTTATAGATGGCCACAGAATTCTAAACAACATTTACAACGAAAAAAACTTGCATCCAATTCAGCGAAACAAACTACAACTGTAAAAATAGATACAATCAAAACATATAATAGAGTTGACCGAAAGTTCATATTTACAGTCGTGCAAACAAGATTCAAGAGAAAGACACTTATTTGGGCTTCTAACCACATATCCACTTGTCAGCACTTGTGCTCACTGATGCAACACTGCAAAACTTTTTAATTTTGATTGGAGTAACCCTAATCCTCTCCATCATGATTAGTGATGATTTGAGTTATTCTCTGTTTCTCACCTTCTTTAGGTGGTCTCAACAACTGGCCAGACGGCCACCCGCCGTCGTCTGCTACAACACTCTCTACAGCGTTGTCCGGCACGGGAGCACAGTGCCAGTGCCAGATGTACAGTACGGACACACAACCCCAGCGCAATGAGGAGCAAGAACACCAGGAAAACTGCAAGGATGATTATTAGCGGGGTGTAGGAGAAGATGACAGCCTCCGTAGATGCCTTTGGATTCCCCATTGATGGGCTGATGGGAGGAGCAGATGAGTAGACAATATTCACATCTTTGCACAATCTTCTGAAAATAAATAATAGACAATGGGAAGGCAGAAATCTATGTATTTTGCTGGAAGAGAGCTCCAGTCGTATTGAACCTTGAAGTAAGTCAAGTCACAATGATCTCACATGACACAAACCATGAAGCGTCTTCTTTTCCCATTTGGTTGTCACTGAAAGTAGCAGGGGCTCGTTCTTGATGTCTGTGGATGGGTGTATATCAACGACCTTTTATCTCCAGAATGTGAATTTTTTTTATTTTTTCTTTACTGAAATCGCTATGATTACAGTTTTACTCTCCAGAAAAAGCTAGGTTGCTAGGTTGAAGAAACTGCATGGCACTTCAATGGACAAATTTCCTTTATGTTGGCTTGAATACACAATCAAATGCCCAATAAGGGGTAATATAATGTTCTATCAAACTAGATAACCAGAAGTTTAAACCTACTTTCAGAAAAGGACACCGTGTAAAGGCACAACAGTCTAGATATGCTTTTCAGTAGTCCATACTGCCACCCATAGCTGAGCCTTCCTTCCCATCCTTGGGAAGCTCAGCAATGATACTGTTGTGGTTCTCATTGAAGACATACTGCAAGCAGAGACAAGCACAGAAACAAAATATATTTACTGGATAGTCAAGATACTAAACACAAATGACAACATAAAGTTAAATTCTTACTGTGCAGCACCAATCAATGCAGTTCTGATCACTTTCAGGAGATCAATGATCCCCACCTTGACCGTGTCAACATGACATTTGCCTGGTCCAACAGCAGGGAAAGCAACATGTTCGCTCAAGTCTAACATAAGAAAATAAAACTTCAAAGTTCAAAATACATTGGCCTTAGTTGAAATGCCACAAACCGCCATTAATATAATATGTCCTCCCATTACAAACTGTGAAGGCAACTTTGAGTGAAAACTACCAATGCCCTTCCATGCACTGATCATCATCGGTTGTCATCTGAAAAAACAAAGAATGAATAAATGACCGACCTTTCTAGTAACGCTCGCCCATATTTAACCCCTCACACTGAGAATCTTCTACATTCATGCTGACCATCATTGAGGTAAAGGCTATCAATTTTCTGGAGAATTTATGTGGTCTGAAAAAGAGGAAGAGGAACTTTCAAGAGAAAAATCCATAACTTTCTGGAAATAATCATGGATAATGTACTCAAACACTAGCCACCTGTGTTTATTGAAGAGGAAAAAGGAAGAATTCACCTGCTAACTGAATTCCTAGCACAGTACTCCAATAGTCCAAACTATCATTTTAAATCTGATATGAAAGCTTCTGTACTGCATACATTTAAAAGTACTAAATGATAGGAATGATGATCTTCTATTTCAAATATGTCAGATTTTGTCTTGAAAATAAGCTGTATATGGAAAATCTTTGAATAAATGATGGTCAATAACCGAATAGATTAAGTTTTTAATCAGCATTTCATCATGGATGTCCATGTACCTGGTGCTCCCTGAAATGAGGGTCTTTTAAATATATGTATAAATAGTTTTTTTCTAAAAAAATGTTAATTACAATCATTCAAAATTATTTGAAGCACAGTGCATATGGAAATACTGACTCACCTGCCTAAACAATCTACTGCTATCAAAAGCTCTTCTATTTTTCTGAGATTGGAGTGTGATCAAACTATATTAGAGTAAGAAAACACAAAGAAACTCAGGTCCTGAATCCAAGAGATAGTTATGTGCTAACAAGGAAAGACAACAAATGTCCCCACAGAAAACACTATTAAACTTATCGAACTCTCAGCACACACAGACAGTTATGTGCTAACAAGGAAAGCAACAAATGTCCCCACAGAAAACACTATTAAACTTATCGAACTCTCAGCACACACAGACACAACCATGGCAAATAGTTTTTTGTCAATGGAGATAAATCCCTGGGAAACTTCCGAGCACTTCCCCTCGTGCCAAGGATGGTACCTAGTGTAAACCAGGCAGCGTAGACCTAGTTCACGGTTCACCTGACCCAATTGGAATTGAATGAGGGACCTGCATGACACATCAGACTTACCAATAATGCCTTGGACACAGTAGCACCAACTGATTACAGCATAGAAAGAATGGCACCCTGATTGAACTAACCCTCAGGGCTACAACCATGGCAAATAATTGCTACAAATAACAATATCTTTCTCACTTAATTAATTTAAAACTATTAGAAAGCATGCATACATGCAAGCAAATGCATGCATCAACACATGAAATAAAGCACAGAAGCAAGCATGAAAAACGGTGAGCATAATAGCATATGGACAAGAGGGTGTGTCGAAGGTTTTCAATTTTATTTTTTACAGCGATGTATATACTATTGAATTTTATACCTTGGAGTTGTTCCCCTAAATCACTAGGAAAAGGGGTTAAGTCACTTGGACTTTATATTAATGATTTGAGATGAGCATTAAATGCACTTTAGAGAATAAAGTGTACTTTAAGTAAAAATTTAAAAAGTGAGTGAATTAAATTTTTAATTGTGGAGAAAAGTGATTTTATCACAACCACTCATCTAATCTAATCTGGGCCTTTGGATTAGATGGCTTTTCATTCACCCTAATTGTTTTTACCTAAAATACATTTTTCCAAGTGAAGAGGCACTATTATGATTTTGAGAGAAAGAACCATTTTTCTGAGAAAGAGAGAAAAACGCAGGAGGGCATTTTTCTTTGGCATGGAAATCGAGGAGAAGGTACATGCATTAAAGTATAATTATTCCTGTTAAATCTGAACCTGACCTTAAATTTCAACACTATTACCTAGGGATAGCCCCATTGAGTTGGAGGAGAGCCAACCTAGAGTGAGAGAGGGAGTTATTGAGGTGCTATGGAGTTGGAGGAGAGCCAACCTAGAGTGAGAGAGGGAGTTATTGAGGTGCTATCCCTAGGTAATAGTGTTGAAATTTAAGGTCAGGTTCAGATTTAACAGAAATAATTATACTTTAATGCATGAACAACATAAAGTTAGATTCAAGAAGCAAAGAAATAGTAGGTTTGGCGAGATGCAATGGTGGAGGATTACACCTCCATCACGAAGAATGATGTGTGGGACATAGTGCCAAGACTAGAGGGGAAGTCAGTAGTGAGTTCAAGGTGGCTCTACAAAATTAAGCACGCTTCCTATTGCAATGTCGAGAAGTTCAAGGTGAGGTTTGTGGTGAGAGGGTTCTCCCAAAAATAGGGGCTCTAGTCACTAGGTAATCTTCCATTATAGTAGTTAATAAATGAAACATAACTACTCTAATGGAAGATTACCTAGTGACTAGAGCCCCTATTTTTGGGAGAACCCTCTCACCACAAACCTCACCTTGAACTTCTCGACATTGCAATAAGAAGCGTGCTTAATTAAGTAGAGCCACCTTGAACTCACTACTGACTTTCCCTCTAGTCTTGGCACTATGTCCCACACATCATTCTTCATAATGGAGGTGTAATCCTCCACCATTGCATCTCGCCAAACCTACTATTTCATTGCTTCCTGAAGCTAACCTTATGTTGTTTATGTATTAAAGTATAATTATTCCTATTAAATCTGAACCTGACCTTAAATTTCAACACTATTACCTAGGGATAGCGCCATTGAGTTGGAGGAGAGCCAACCTAGATTGAGAGAGGGAGTTATTGAGGTGGCAATGGATAGCCCCTCTTGGTTTCCTTTGGGCTAGCATTGTTCTTTTGGGCTTTACTCAAACATGCTAGTTCAGGAGGTAACTCATTGAAAAACGTATACTTGGTCTAGTGTGGACCAAATACATCAAGGATCTTATCAACTACCCGTACAGCATAGGATCCACCCAACTTTAAACCAGAAGCGATCACCTTCTTTATGGACCATGAGTGTGGCCATGGGTTTGTAGTCCTCTGTCCAAAACCTCTTTAGGATCTCAATTGCACACCTACCCTACCTAAGGAATATCTCCCCTACTCTTTCCCAAACCTCCAAACCCAAGAAGTAATGCATCACCTTGCAATGAGATTCTCTGTACCTATAAGAAACAAGTAAACTATATACAACACCAAGATAAGGAGATCAATCCCAACAAATATATACTATAGATTTGGATATGCTTCACTTTTGGTGAATCCCAAACTATGCAAATATCCATCTATCAAAGAATACCAGGCTCTTGATGCATGTTTGAGTCCATATAAGGCCTTCTTAAGCCTACAAACATGGGACTCCTTCCTAGTTACCTCAAAGCCTTGAGGTTTCTCTATGTACACTTCTTCCTCAATTAGCCTATTAAGGAAATCTGTCTTTGCATCTATCTAATGTATTCTCCATTCCATAAATGAAACTAAAAACATAACTACTCTAATGGAAGATTACCTAGTGACTAGAGCCCCTATTTTTGGGAGAACCCTCTCATCACAAACCTCACCTTGAACTTCTCGACATTGCAATAACAAGCATGCTTAATTTTGTAGAACCACCTTGAACTCACTACTGACTTCCCCTCTAGTCTTGGCACCATAGTTTTAAAAATCGGCCAAACTGGTTTCAAAATCAGCCGATTCACCGATTTAAGGGCTGACCGAGTCAAACCGGTGAGCAAATCGGATCGGTGACCGGTTTGATACCAAACCGGCTGGTTTGGACACCAAATCGACCAGTTCGGTACTGAACCGGTTTGCTCGGCCAATTCATGACAAAAATCAGCCGATTGTTGTGAAGATCTGTGCACTCAAAAATCAAGGTTTTTTTAATGTTTTTTTTCATTTTTAATTTTTTTTCCTAACCTAAATTACCTAACCCAACCTATGACCTCTTTAGTGACTAACCCTAACCCCCCAACCTTCAATTCCATGTGTTGTTAACTTGTTGGCATCATGGAAGCCTAGAACCTTGGAGAGTTAGCGGTCGGTGAACTCAGGAGTCAAAACACTAAACTGTGAAGTTTGAACTTTGAACAAACTGTGGAACTTGAACAGTGGACTGTGCAGTAGTCACTATTATGTAGCTAACTATGTAGCATGTTATTTTTTGGACTCTACAAGCCATATACCCTAGAGCCTATAGGTCTCATGGATTATGTATTTTGTTCCATTTCCAGTCTGCTAGATATGTATTGCACAGTACACTTTGTGCCATTTTGAAATATTAACACTTATATGGCATATACATGAGTAGACTTCAAATATTTTGTCTCTAAAGTTTTGAAATCATGGATTAAAATCTTGAAAATGATGTTTTTCTTTAAAATTTAAATATTTTATGTATTTTTTAGTAAACCAATTCATTAAATTCAAATCGACCGATTTATGACCGATTCATTACCGATTCCGATTCTGATTCGGAGTTGACCCTCGACCGATTCCGAGTCCGATTCTGATTTTTAAAACTATGCTTGGCACTATGTCCCACACATCATTCTTCATGATGGAGGTGTAATCCTCCACCATTGCATCTCGCCAAACCTACTATTTCGTTGCTTCCTGAAAGTTGGAAGGCTTTGATTCTATGATATTGTTCATCAATGCCTTTTAGTTTGGAAACTTCTTCAGATGTTTGCTCTCCCTAAATGTATGCGTAGGAGCCTCAACATACTGTTGAGCATCCCTCAATGTTTGAGTGAACCAATGAAGTCTCTTGATAGAATTGTAAGGGGATTATGTCCCTCTTTACCTAAAGGTTGTTGTCCTATACTGGAAGTCATTGGTGACCTTGGCCAAACCTTTAGAGCTTCCTACTCCTCATCTTCTATCCTTGTAATAGGCTCATGAAACCTCTTGGATACAAAGTCTTTCTCAAACGTTAAATCCTTGCTTGCTACTATCTTCCTCTACTCTAGAAATATAGACTTTATAGGCCTTTGAAGTCCCACTATAACCTACAAATAAACCATTCTTGTTGGAGGGATCTGTTGCCGCCTAATTCGCACCTTGGGTAACGTGGCAGAAATCTTCAAGCCACTGGGTGTGACCCTGGGGGCAAGATTGAGCCAAGTGTTGTCACCTGATACTCAGCTCCTCCATCTAGGCCAACTCCTAGCAAAGCCAAGGGGGGTGGACCCTAGTGCAAATAAATCTAAGGCTGTTTCTAACTATAAAAGCTGGAAACACAGATTTTGTAGGAGTTTTAATATATGGAATGAAATTAGAGATTACCAATTACTGCAAATAAGATTTACTGTAGAAACCCTTAGTCAAAAATAGATACACAATATTCAAGACACACTTGCGGAATTAACTTATGCAAAACATATTAGAATAGATCAGTGCCATAATGAAAAGAGTGCTTTGCAAATTGTGGGTTGCTAGTGTAGTCTCAGTGAAAGTATTGCAATGTCTCGGTTGGTAAATTTTAGATTATTAGATGAATTGATTAAGGAGTGGGTAAATTCTTGGTTGGTTTTATTAATGTGGTAATGATCTGGATTATTAGTAGGGAGGGGGGTTCCTGATATACTGTGAAGGGACAAGGAATATGTCAAGACTCACAAAGTGTGGTAGCACGTGAGGAAATGTGGGTTGAATGGAGTCACGGGGGGATGTTCAACACTACACCAACAAGGATGTAGCCTAACGGGACTCTGTGGTCACTTTTCAGTAGTTCTCGCTTCCTCTGTACAATTTCCCCACACGAAGCAAAACCCAATGCTGGATTTTTGTTGTTCAGGGAGATTGATTAAAAGTTAAACTAATTACTAGTCACCTAAATCCTTTTCTAATACTACCAACCGATCAAACGAAGTTGCAGTGGAAGTAGAGCATATGAGGATGAAGTCCTTGTAAATTTTAAATATTTTTTAACAAGGTTTTTCTGATTAAAAAGTGTAAATCCCAAGAACCTCTTTCCAGATTTAGTACTCGGGCAAGCCCTTATCCATGAACCTGTACTCGGGAAAGCAAGGGGGTTTACTTTAAACTCACGAATGCAAAAATAAAAATAAAGTTTTCTAATTACTACACTGCTCAAATCTTTTCCCTTTCTGTACTTTAGTATAGCGCACTGGGTTAGTATTCAAATTACTTTTGCAAATAAAACTTGAAATATAAATCGAAATAGTGAAGGAAAGAACAAACTACACTAACAGCATAAAAACTGTGAAAACGGACACCGACGCGAATCTCCCCAGGGGGGACGGGGACCGGGTTCTAATGAACCTACTCAAGCCTTATTTCCATTTTACAATAATGCGAAAGAAAATGCACTTTGGTCCTCAAATTGGGATCCAAAGGCTTACATTAACATGAAAATTTGAATTTTTTTATAAAAGGGAGCTCCGCTAGTCTTCTTTCACTTCAATTTTTCGAATTTTCAGCAGAACCTCCTCTTCTTTTTTTGTAAAACCTGCAAAAAAAGAAAGCAAGTATTTATTAAGCGCACCCAAAAACACTTTAATAATGTTAATAACAATTCAAAACTTTTCCCAAAAGAAATTTCTAAGTAAAAACAGTTAAACTTAGCTAAAAAGTGACTGAGAAAGTAAGCTAAAAAGTTGCTTTTTTCTGTAGGAATTCGATACCTGTGATTCTTAGAGAGGAAGTAATCTCCTTGACTCCTCCTGCTAGGGTTCACGTAGAAGCTTTGAAGATAGGCCTGAAATTTAGGGTTTATGGCCGCCTCAGCCATGGATCCGCCAGAGCCGGCGTTGGACGATCGTCGCACCTGCTTGGAGGCTGGCTTTCGTAGGATCGTAGTCTCTCATCCACCATGCAAGCCTCCACACTGCGATTCCAAATTCATCAAACGGGTAGAAGTACCGAAAGTCAAGTTGTCATCCACTGCGTCAAAGTTCAAAGCTGTTGCTCTCCATGAAAGAGGCCTGGTAGGTCATTTCACTGGGCTTTGGGCCTCCCCTCGATCCATAGAAATTTGGCTAAATAAAAATTGGAGACCATTGATCTAGTGTGATGTTCAACAAAATTTCTGGGACCAAGGTTTTTTTGTTTTTCTATTTGAAAAAAGAGAAGACCGGGATCTTATATTCATAAATGGCTCTTATTTCATGGGACCAAGAGGCATGTACCTGAACAAATTGGATTTATCCTTCGACCCAGAAAAGGATATCCCCACCTCAGTTCCAGTATGGGTTAAACTGCCACATCTACAACTTGACTGTTGGAATGATGAAGACCTCAAAGCTATAGGGAATTCACTAGGGAAATATATCGACAAATCTGAGCCTAAGCCCCCCATGTTTTCCTGCGCACGGATCTGTGTTGAGCTAGATCTGGAGAAAGGTCTTCTAGAAGCAATAAATCTCACCATGGAAGGTTGGAATCATCTTCAAACCGTAGACTACGAACAGATTCCTTTCAAATGCAAGGTGTGTCACAAATATGGACATTTTGCAAAATCATGCCAAAAGAACGTCCAACAAGATGATGGAGAAGCTCAAAAAGAAGAGTGGAACGAGGTTAATAGGAAAAAGGGGAACAAAACAAATGCAAATCAAGCGAATACCCCAGTCCTTTCTACTAAAGAGAATGAACAACCTGATATCATGGTGGTTGAGAAAGAAGCAAATCTCAGAAAAAGCACCGAGGATGAACTAGTATTAATGGAAATAGGGCAAAAAACGAGCTATGAACCCATTCTCCCATAGCAAGCATATGTTGAAGTAAGGCCAGAATCTTCACATAATTTTGGGGGATCAGTAACAAGATCCAAAGCCAAGGCACAGATGGAAGACACTTCAGAGAGAAAAGAAGAGGAAATAGAGCCCTTAATAAAAAAAGGCAGGAAGCCTAACAAATTTCATCAAGGAATAGAAACGGATCGAGAAAAAACAACAAGGAAGCAGTCTAGTCTAGATCACCTGGCCGAAAGTTACTCAATGGAAAAACAAACTGGGGAACTGGTGGAAGGGAAAAAGGATAGAGTACTACCACAAGCCACTAAGAAATAATGAAATTTGTCTCCTGAAATTGCAGAGGCTTGGGAGGAAATCAAAAGATTGAAGCAATAAAAAAAATAAAACAATCTGAAGCTATTTCCATCCTTGCAATACAGGAGACAAAAATGCAAGAACACTGTCTATCAGCAATGAAGAAAATATGGAAGACAGGCGAAGGTAAATCCATAAGTGCTCAAGGAGCTGTGTTACATGGGTACCCGCACCGGTGGGTTGGGTACATGAACCAGTACCGGGTACACATACCGGGTACTTGGGTACTTCAATGGTACATCCCCAGTCGTACCCAGCCGTACCCAAATCCAATCTCATGTACCGGGTACTTCATGTATGAAAATAGGGTACTCGCATGGATTTTGGTGTCGTACCACGTGTTTGGGTACACGGCCGGTACAACCGTTGGACAATTTATCTTAGCTCGTTGTTTGGGATAAGTCAATTTGCAAAGTTTGAAGTTCAAAAATTTAAAAATTAAATAATAAAACACTAAACCATTTCATTTATCATTACTAGTGCACTGTGCCCACTACTCTAGCGACGACGTGACTGAGGACCTTAGTGATGCTAATGACATTGATCCTAAGGTTGTTGATGACATGTCTTGAGGAAGCCAAATCAACTATCTTGTTCATGTTCAATGTTTACTGTTTTGAACTTTCTTTTTCATGTCTAAAAATGCCTTTAGGCAAGGTTTGGATGTAGTATGGCAATGAAGTTTGAACTCATGGTGTCATGGACATATAATATTTTATGTTGTTAATTATATTAATATAACTTCAGTCTTCTAGTTGATATCTACTATGAGTCTATGTCATATGATTTATCAAATTTATGAGTCTGGGCCCGATGGGTTCCCTATCAGTTTTTATCGAAGTTGTTGGCGTATCATCAAAAAAGATCTTCTAAGAATGTTGCTATGGACTCAATCTAAGGACAAGATAGGAGGTGCTACAAACTCCACCTTCCTTGCTCTTATACCTAAGGAAAAGAATCATGCTTCCATTAAACGATTCAGACCTATCTCTCTCTGTAATTCTTCTTACAAAATCCTCTCCAAGATCATTTCCAACAAACTTAAAAAGGTTATTCCGCATCTCATTTCAAAAAATCAAAGAGGATTTCTAGCTGGCAGGCAGATTTACGACAACATCCTCTTAGTGCAAGAAGCTATACACTCAAGTCAGAAACGCCAAGAAGTAGGTATGGCAATCAAATTAGATCTCACTAACGCCTTCGATAGAATAAGGCATGCCTTTATATTTCAAGTTATGGAAAGATTTGGTTTCCCTCCCAACTTCATAAGATAGATCAAAGTCTGCATTAGCAGCCCCTGGATAGCTCCTTTGGTCAACAGTCGGCCAACCTCTTTCTTCCAAGCCCAAAGGGGAATTCGACAAGGATGTCCAATGTCCCCTTTCCTCTACATTTTAGTTGCAATTCTCTAAGCAAAAGACTTAACAGATTGAAAAGTGAAGGAAATATCTCCAGTATTTCTTTTGTCAGAGGAGTCCAACCTATCAACCATGCTCAATTCACTGATGACACCATCCTTTTGGGTAGTGCTTCGACCCAAATAGCCAAAAGGATCAAACACTCTCTATATATCTTTCTCAAAGTCACTGGAAGCCGAATCAACCCCTCCAAATCTTGGCTTTATGGTTGGAACAACAATCCCCGTATCCTTAGAGGGATTGCCTGCATTCTAGGTATCAAGGTCAGCATTGACTGGACCTCCTTTGTTTATCTCAGAATTCCAATTGCCAAGAGCACTCATAACCCCACGGCTTGGAGCTTAATAATCCAAAAGTTGAAAAATAAAATACAAGCTTTGGGCACAAAATGGCTCAATCTAGCTGGCAAGCTAGTCCTCATCAAATCCATTCTGGCTTCTTACCCTATTTTCGCTTGCACAATCTTCCTTGCGCCAAAATCCATTGTAAATAGTATAATAGAGATTAGAAAATTTCTCTAGCAAGGTGGGAAGACACAAGGGAAAAAGTTCAACCTAGTTAACTGGGACAATATTATGGAAGAGAAATCGAATGGAGGGTTGGGAATCAGGGATCCTAGTCTAATGAACAAGGCACTGGGCTCTAAACTAGTCTGGAGACTAATCTCTGGGGAAAAAGATTGGTGGAAGGAGGTAATCAAGAAAAAATATATCAAGAAACCAAGATCAAAATGCCTAGATTCCCCTTGGGAGGGTAAAGGCACCCCCATCTGGAGTCTCTGCAAAAACTCTGTTGGCCTAATTAAAGACAACCTTTGCAGGATAACAGGGAACGGTTGGAAAATAAACATCTGGATAGATGCTATTTTAGGAGATCCTCCTCTGGTTTCTATCGCCAATTTAATCAATCTTCAATGTTGGATGCAAGATCTCAATCTGACTAAGCTAAAGGATAAATCATATTGGAATAGCAATGGAGATTGGGTAGGTTGGAAGGTCTTGCAACCTCCCCCTCATCTTCAAAAAGATTACACCCTCTTTTCTTCCCACCTTTACAGCATTGCTCCCTCCAATATCAGGACTTGCGACTCCAGAGGATGGGGTCCGCATGGATTCTTCACTATCAAAAAAGGGTACAAGAAATTGAAGAATAATGGCGATCGGTCTCAGATTAGCTTCTGGAAAAAGGTATGGAAATTTGATTGTATCCCCAAAGTCAATATTTTATTTTGGCTTTTAGTTAAAAATATGCTTTTGACTACCGGCAATTTAAGGAAAAGAGGTTTTCAAGGCCCTTCCAGATGTTCGCTCTACTTCTCACAGGAAGAATCGGTCTTCCACCTCTTTCTAGAGTGTCCTTTCACTGTACAAGTTTGGAGCCACATTCTCGGCAATATCGGAAGGAATTTTAACCTTCCTGATAATACTCAAAACTTGATCAACAAATGGAAGACCTTATATCCAGGGACTCTTGGGAAGAAGAACACTCTCCTCAGAATCTGGAATACAGTCCCAAAAAACACTTGTTGGCAGATATAGCTAGCAAGAAACAAGCTTATATTTTATGATAAGAAAGCAGACCCTCTTCGAGCTACTATCAAATTCCTTAACATGATTCATGAAAAGTTGACCTCTGTTACCAACTTTTTTTGTACCATATTTGGGTTACCTGAGGAGCCTCTTGTTGACAAACATGTCCAATGTTTGATTCCAGTGTATCAGTTGATCCGTCTTTGTGTCTAGCCAATATTGGCTAGCCAGTTTTTCATTTGAATAATTTTGACCATAGCCCCGCGGGGTTTGTAATAAAATGTGTTAGTAGGGTGTTTTGAGTGGTTCGGTCACCTAAGACGTAGAATTTCAACTAAGGTATTCCAGGGAGTTTTTTTCGCTGGTGTCTTGCTCCAAAAGAACTTCGAAGGATTCAAGCAACCTATAGCATTCATGAGTAGAGCCTTGCAGAACTCTGAACTAAAGTATACCATTATGGAGAAGCAGGCTTACGCCTTAGTCAAATCTTTAAAACATTTCAGGACCTATATTGGTTATTCTAAGGTCACTCGATATGTTCCCCATACTGCGGTTAAAAATATCCTATCTCAAAAGGATTGTTTAGGAATAAGGGGTACATGGGTGTCCAAGATCTAGGAGTATGACCTTGAAATAAAGCCAACCAAATTAATCAAAGGACAAGGCCTTGCTAGAATGCTTACTCAAAAAAATGAAGAAGCCATTGAGATGATTGCAGAAAATGATATCCCTCAGCCTACCATGACCCCTGCCCTTCAACAGCTTGATAATCATTGGAATTCCAACATCATTTTCTTCCTTCTCCATCTCACTTGCCCTGATCACCTCAAAGATCACAAGCGTAGGGCTTTGAGACTTAAGACTGCTAGGTATTGCCTTACCCAAGAGGGTCTGGGTTGGAGGAACCCATATGGTATCATACTTAGGTGCATCAACGAGCAGGATTCCAAGAAGATCTTAGCAGAGTTTCACTTAGGATTTTGTGGAGGCCATTATGCAGCAAATACAACTGCCGACAAAATCTTGAGAGCTGGTTACTATTGGCCCACTATTTTTTCAGATGCTCACAAGCATGTCAAATGTTGCCAAGAGTGCCATCTTTTCACTGGGAAACAGAAGTTGGCTGCTCTTCCCCTTACTCCGGTTGTGGTCCTTGCCCCTTTTCAGCAGTGGGGGCTTGATTTTATTGGCAAATTCAAGGATAACTCTAGCAACGGTTTTTGCTGGATTCTCACAGCAACCGATTATTTCGCCAAGTGGGTAGAGGCTATACCCACTAAGACTGTCACTGAAAAAGTTGTTATAGATTTTATCAAGGAAAAAATCATCACCAGATTCAGAACTCCCCTTAAGATAACAACCGATAATGCCAAAGCATTTAGTTCCGAAAAATTCAATGACTTATGTTTCAAATATGGCATTATCCTATCCCACTCATCTGATTATTATCCACAGGGCAATGGACTTGCTGAGTCCACTAATAAAAATTTAATGTCTATCCTTAAGAAGACTATGGGGGATAATAAGAAATCATGGGATAGAAAGATTAAGTATGCTGTGTGGGCAGATAGAATCACTAAGAAGAGCTCAACGGGAAAGTCACCTTTTGAGCTTGTTTATGGACTCACAGCCACCCTTTCGGTCAGCATGCAGATTCCAATCTTCAGGATGTTAAGTGAATATGGCACAGGACAAGCAGAAATGGAGCAGAGGATCAATCAGATCATAGAGCTGGATGAATCTAGAAGAGCTGCCCTTGATCAGTCACTCAAACATCAAGAAAGCATGAAGGGCACCTTTGATAAATCAGCTAGACCGAGAGCTTTCCAAATAGGAGATACTGTTCTCTTATGGGATAAGAGAAGAGAGAAACCCGGGAAGCATGGAAAATTTGACAGCCTTTGGAAAGGCCCGTTTACCATCCGCGACACGGCTGGCACAAATTCTTTCCTCCTTAACACCATGGATGGAGAAATATTAGACCTGCCCATGAATGGCCAACACTTGAAGCCCTTTTATCGAAACAACCTCCAATATGACCAAGGGGTCATCCTAGGGCTTTTCTAAACCCATACTTGTATTTTTATGTACTTTATTTTTGTACTATATGTTATGTATCATATCCATGTAAAATGTTGTATCAAAGTTCTTATTTTTTATTAGCATTTGTATTATATTTTCACTTATACATGCTAAAAAAAGAAAAAGTTTATTTCATGTACTTTATTTTGAAAAAAGCAAAAATATTTTTCTGGTATTTCATCATGGCATATTTTTATCATATACATGGGCTTGAGACACTTATGTTTACATGCAGGTACCAGAGATTCTTGGATTCTCAGGCACTCTTTTTTATCAATAGATCAAGCAAGTACCTGTCCCACTGTTGGAGCCAGATGTTACTAACTTTTTTGTACCATATTTGGGTTACTTGAGGAGCCTCCGGTTGACAAACATGTCCAATGTTTGATTCCAGTGTATTAGTTGATTCGTCTTTGTGTCTAGCCAATATTGGCTAGCCAGTTTTTCATTTGAATAATTTTGACCATAGCCCCGCGGGGTTTGTAATAAAATGTGCTAGTAGGGTGTTTTGAGTGGTTCGGTCTCCTAAGACGTAGAATTTCAATTAAGGTATTCCTGGGAGTTTTTTTCCCTTCACAATTATGCTTTGCCTATAGCCAAGTATAATTAATGAGGTTTTCTCCCGCTTCCTTCAAAGCTAGAATGCCCGATTTTGAATTCTGGGCCTTGGGGGGTTATTAGAGCCCAACTAAGTGTATATAAGCCTACTAGGCATTATTAGAATAGAGCATGGTCATGTCCTAAGTCAATAGGACCATCAACAAAATTTTCCGAAAATATTTTACCGGACGGGTTAAAAAATTATTTTTTAATTTTTTAATTATTTTCCTAAGTTTTTTTATTAATTTTTCCATAAATTAATTGGAAAAATCCCGTTTGTAATAAGTTAGTCATCCAGACCCTATTTTCAGTGATTGATGGCTCTAACCTTAAGCCAAAAATCATTCTTGATCGGCCAGCCAGTCAGATCCAATTTTCAGATCATCAATCGGACACATAATGCACATTTTCTCAAAAAAGTCATTTTTGGGGAAAAAATGGAGTTTTTATTAAAAAATGATTTTGGAGAAAATCCAAAACTCTCCAAATTAATCCAAATTTAGCGAAATAAAAGGCTAAATGACATCTCAATGGGCATTTATGATGATTGGAGTTATCATAACTCAGCTTCAGTCATCATTCAGTGAGTAATAAATATATATTCAGTTAACGGACTTGTCATCTCCAGCTAAACTCCCGAATTGGATGAGATGGAGAGCACTCATTGGTTTGATGATTTGATCGAGGCAGGAACTGGTGATAACATTATGATCTGACAGCAGTAGGCTCCTCCAGACCTAGCAGTGGCTCCTCCATACCTAAAAGGTGCCTTCACCTACCAGCCCACGCCCCTCTTCATCATGAGGGCGTCATCCACACGTGTGGGCTCAATAATGGCTTGAATTCAGTGCTTAGGGTTGGATTGGGGCGCCTTGCCTAGGTGGAGGCCTCCCCTCACTCCCAGCTCATCTTCTTCAGGTCTGGTCTTTCAGTGGTGTGCTGGTCAGGTTAGGTCTGGTTTTCTGGTTTTAGGGTTTTGGGTTCTTCTTTCATTGTATAAATAGAGGCTTCTTTAGCTCTATTGGAATGAAACTTTTGGGTTAAAGTTACTCTGAGAAAATTGTATCAAGCATTTTGCTTTGGCTTTGTTAATAAATGTATTCGACTTTGGAGGTCTATGGGCTTTTGATTGTGCTGGATTCCTCATGGTTGAGGTGATATTGTCTCTAACTCATCTCATTTAAATACTTATATGTGGTTAAATATTTTGCTAGCTCAAGAAGGCCATTATTGGCATAGTAGAATAGCCATTGGTAGCTTCAATTTGGTTATTTATACAAAGTAGATCGATATTTTGATGGACATGAGTAGTAAGATATACAAAATGTTGATCTTGATTTGATTTGCCTAATATACTAGCATACATTTTATCTCACTTCTTGTTTTAAGTTTTGATGTGATTCAGGTTTCACAAATTGTAAAAGAGTGTGAGCTCAGCTGCTTCTATCCCATGCTTCAAAACAACCATTTGAATCTAATATTTTAATTGCAGGACCTACAGTGTTTGTCATCTTTTGCTTCGAAAAGAAAGCTTGGAATAACTCTCTCTCTTTGGTTCCATCCACAAGTTAATGTTCTTTTGGTTACCGATCACTTAGAAAGCCCTAGTTTACTTTTTTCAACCCTTAGGCTTCCTTCCCATTGCCTTGTTTGGCTTGCCTTTCCTTCTTCTTCTTCGCTGCCCTCTTTTCACTTTAGTTTGCAGCCCCTTTTCTTCACTTTGGACAGCCCTCTTTTGCCCTAGCTTTTTGCCCTTTTCTTCACTTTGGACAGCCCTATCTTTCTTCTTTTTGGACAGCCCTCTTTTGACTGTTCGCTGCCCTCTTTTTCACTGTTTTACAGCCCTCTTTTTGCCTTTGAATAGCCCTCTTTTTCACCTTTTCTCTCTCCCTTTCCTTGGTTTTTCTCCTCTCTCTTTCCTCTTTTTTCATCGCTGGTTTTTACCCTCTTTTGCGAGAATATAGTTAGTAGTTTGTCTTTAAAGTTTTAACTAATGCATAACATTTGAACTCTTTAAAGCTCTTATTTGCAGGAGGAAGCGATAAAAGCCCAAAGGCTAAAAGCAAGCAAGAGAGCAAGCAAGAAGAACAAAAAGACAATCTTCCCTCTTCTCCCATCCCTTTCTTTCCCTGTTCTTCCAAGAAAAGGCAAAGAACAAGTCATGAAAAAATTGTAAAATTAATAAAAAGCGAGTGGGATTACGGCTCCCACACCCTTCTTCCCCCATTTGGGGGAAGCCTGTATCATCTCACTTTCATGCTTTTCATTTTCTTTGTTTAAAATTGCTAATGTTAGAATAGTGTAGGATAATTACATAATCTTAGTCAAGTAGTGCATGTTTGATTAATTTATTGTTCATAGAAAATGAGTTAAAAAATATTGTTTTGATTGTTTAAATTGAACGTGGCATATTTCTTACTGTATACTTACCCCCTTGCTTTCTTGATTAGGGCCCTAAAAAGCATGAAAGAGACTCTTGGGTAGTTAGATTGTTATTGTTTTATTTCTTTCATTCAAGTTTAACAAATTAAATAAGACTCTTAAACTTGCAATAACACAAGTCAAGAGCACTCTATATTGAAGAGCATTCATAGAATTGCATACCCCTGCATTAGGCATCTTAGATTAGCTAAGTCTCTTGAACCACTGTCATAAGACAAAGTCAAGAGTGCTCTCTGTCGGAGAGTCCTAATTAATTGATTTAATAAAACTTGCAACACACCCCTTAATTAATTGACTTCGTCCCCTCTTTGCCGGAATATGCTCTGACCAATCTCAGATCGGAGTACCTAGAAACGGCACTGGATCTTTAACCCTGCAAGAATAACTTAATAAAATTTAACACCCTGCAACCAACGCACCAGCGTTGTAGGGAATTTTCCAAAGTACTTCCTAGTAGAGGCGCCAAAACCCCGCTGTCTAAGCTTCTCAGCTAGCTGATCAATCTTTGCGATACCAGCCTGGGATACTGGGCAGGCTCGATATGTCTTCAATGGAGTGAACTTAGAAGATTCTTCCGGTGTTTGACAAACCTTCGTTGACACTTTAATCAAGAGCACATAAAATCCTTAAAACCTACCAAGAGCACTCGCATCACCTAACATTCACTAGTTTGATTTCTAGACTTGTGTTTAATTCTCTTGCGCATTTCAGCATTATTGACTCCATAAGGCACTGGTCCTTTTTTAATTTGCATAATTATATTATTTGATCAATTGTCTATGGTTTATTATAATTTTTATCTCTAAATGCATAATTAAAGTCTGCAATCATTGCTTATCTGTTAATCTCTTGCTAGCAACGTGGATTGCTTTTGATTAAGTGTCATACTCATAATAAATACACACTTCTAATCATAATAACTCCTAAATAACACCCATCCGCATCCGCAACTAATTAAAACACTTTAACCACATTGAGTCTTAGAAAACTCTTTGTTAGGGACTACCCCCCCTTGGCTTCGTTAAGAGTTAGCCTAAACGGAGAAGCTAGGAGTAGGTGACAGTACCTAGCTCTGTGCTTGCCCCCAAGGTCACACCTCTCCCACTTTTTCAAGTGAGGAGACAGCTTTCGAAAGATTTCTGCTGCTGGTGTGCAATCGGCAGACAACAACCTCCAAACAGGTTACTTTTCCTAATTCAGAGGATCTCAACCCCGGGGAAATGAGTTGGTGTCGTGATATTTTGAAACAAAGCTCTCCTCAAACCAAAATTCATCTCGATCTTCATCCTTGGGAGATCAGAAAAAGCAAAGAAGAGTTCCTACAATGGAGGCTGAAGCAACACAACTTCACTCTTTTCTTCGATGGCGCCTCGAAAGGCAACCCTGGGGAGGCAGGTGCGGGTGGGATTATTTTCGATCCTGGAGGAAATTCAATCACTTCTTACGTTTGGCGAATAGGACATAGATCTAATAACAACGTCGAATGGCTCTCGCTTCTCCTGGGTTTGGATCTGGCAAGACAGAATAATATTTCAAATCTCATAGTTTTTGGAGACTCGAAGCAAGTCATCCAGAAAATGAGAATCGGCTAGAATCGTGGTGCAGTCAACTGTAGAAGAATCTATGATCGCATTTGTCGTCTCACCTCAGATCTCTAGGTCACATACTTCCACATCCTCAGAGGCAATAACACCATAGCAGACAAGTTTGCAAATAAAGGTGTCAAAAACAATTGGGGCATAGTTACAATCAAAGGCCAATCTAACATTCTTAAACATGTCCCTTAGCAACCCTTGCAATATCACTTGGGGGGGGGGGGGGTGCTTCGTTTGGCCCTCCCGTAATCCTCCTTTTCAGTCACCTTTCCGGCATTTGATGGGCAATTATCCTCCATTATGGACATGTGGCTCAAGCGCCCATGTGAAGGGCTTAAATGTTAGTCCTGACATCCTGCTCCCCGATGTTTTAAAACGAACGCTCGCACGAGTCATGGAAGAACCTAGAGGGATGATTACGCTCCCACCGAACTTAGTTTTGCATCGCGATTCTAAGGAAGAGCTCCACAGGTTGGCTAGGTTTTGGTCTTCAGCAGAAGAACTGCAGCTCAGCCTCTCTTTTGCAGGACTTTACCGTGATAAGGATTCAGGTTGTGGTCCTCTCGGCCCTTTGCAGGCTCTTTTTCCTCCCTTCGCTCTCCCGGTTCTTATCAATTCTTAGTATACTATGGAGAACAATGATGGAAATGCGGAATTAAATGAAATACAGTCCACCTTGAAAGATATCAAACTGCATCTGCGCTAGATTTACGAACTTGTGAGCACTGGTGTGAAAGAAAACAGGGTTGTAGCGTCGGATGTGAAGTATTTGTCTAACAAAATCGGATTTCACAAGTCTAGAATTGATGATAATGATCGCGACCTACGTGAGCTCATGGGAACAGTAGAATTTATCAAAGAGGAAGAGCAGAAGCTGGCAAACATGAACCATTGCAACCATTGCCAAGAAACTCCTGCTCAAGACCATCCAGTGGAAGAAACATTTGTACTGCGACCCGTTCATGTGCTAGAAGGCAAGAAGAAGCAGTAGGTCCAGCTATGGCTTTTAGATATTTTTTTGCACTATGTTAAATATTGAGTTTGTTAGAATCTACCCTACGATGGGTATAAGTTATTTTAAAATGCATCAAAGAACTTTCTTGAATTTTGTATTTAGGATAGATAGCTCAGTCTTCTCATTCCAAAACAGTTTGACATGCTGGTTTCTCCTTTTTGTAAGTATGGTTGTGCTCGACCTCTTTTATATATAAAATTTCTCTCTGGTTCTTGTTAAAAAAACAACTTTCTCATGGTCTATGTTTGCCTCTTAGGGATGGAAAACAAATAAGAGCACTAGATTGTTAGATATGAAAATGAAATCACATACTAACTTATAGGTTAAGTCTTTTGTTTTTTACTAGAAAAATGACTTAAACAAGAAAGCTAGTATCCTAGATCTAAGCTTTGAAAAGATAAAACTTTGCAAAACTTAGTTAGATCTACAAAACAAAAGCATTCAAGATTTGTAAATATGAAGTTATCTTAGATCTAGATTTGCTTTTCTTTTAAAACCACGGAACCAAAATGATATTGAGAAAAATGGAGAAGGAAAGCAAGGAGAAAGCTTGGAGAGAAGAGTGTCCTTGAAGCTTCAATGTGGTATGTTAAGGAACTTCTTTATCTGCAGCAAACAGTATTAGAAATAGGAGGATATGATTGATCAAACAAGATCTTTCATGTATACCATCACGGCAACCTGCAAATCACACACTTATGCAAACACAATCAACTGTAAGAGCATAAATATTTAATAAATCAATGTAAAAGCATCCATAAACAAATGAAGCATTCACAAAAAAAATTAAAATATGTGTTATTTATTTTGTTTATACCATTAAACAAAATAGCTAAACTATGTTACCAAATTTGAAACAAACCTTTCAGTAAGCAACATATATTTCAAATACATGTTACCTCCATACTGCTGGAAGAATAAAACATTCACTCCACCAAGGCACAAAACAGTCTAGACCTTCAAAGTCTCTTTTATTTCTCAGATAAGAAAATATTACAACAAGAAGGCTCTTCCCAGTACCTTCCAACTAGTTTGAATGGGGAGAGAACAGCTTTATTTATAGCCAGAGAGGCCTAAGGGCAACCTACACTGCCAGATGGAGAGGGCATCAACTAGAGAACAAGATAGGATGAACTAAGTTACACTGAAGTGTAGGTCGCCACCTCTTATTAGGTGTGCCACATCTCCACTTGTTGTCGCCCAAAACTGGCACGAGTGTGCTGAAGCCCAAAAGGTAAGTGCCCCGGCTCGATGACAACTCTCTCTCGAGAGAAGCCAATGCCACCATGCTCCTCTCTCCTCGCTTCCGGTTGGCTCTTCTCCAACTCTAGGGGGGATTCCCTAAGGTAGGATCGCTAAGGCAGGTGCAGCGAAGAGCAAGGTGATCTGAAGACGCTGCCTTAGAGAAACATTTGTAACAAAAAAGGAAAAGGTATTTTGATTGATGGGAAGGAAGGGAGGACCAGTCCTCGAGGGAAGACTAGTGTCAATATCATAAGGGAGGATGGAGTCAAAAGGGGACTTAGGGAGGCCTTGCGTTTCACAGAAGTGAGATTAAACGGGTACGTTCCATAATCAAAGGCAAGAAGAATGTAAGTATAGCTAACTACCGTCCATTACTACTAAGACCTTTAAAAACATAACGTCAAAAAACAAGTTGACACCTGCAAATGATTGCCCAATGGACTAGTTTATAGCCTTCTATGCTAGGTTTACTCTACAACTTATGAAAAACACGCAACCATGAAAGAGATGTGTTGGTGAAATTGTCATTGATGCCAACATGGACTTGATGTCATTGATGCTGCCACTTTGATGAAGATATTGAAGACCCAGATGATGATGCAGAAAACCCTAGAGATGGTCTTGAAGCCCCGGTAGATGTTGAGAAGCCCATGATGCCTCCTGCTTGATGAAGATGCCCCTGGAACCTTGAAGAAATGATGAAGGCAATGAGGGTCATTTGTATGATGTAGCATGATGTCCTTCAAGCACTTGAGGTTGATAACCCTAGATGATGCTCTTGCACATGACATGTGTATGGAAGCCCTAGTGGCTTAATGGAAAGTTGACATAAGCACTTGAGGTAGTTGATGATGATGTATGATCCTTCTTGTGGAGCATGTGGACATACCTTGCAGACATTGGGTGGTTTGAAAATCATAATGGTCATGGATATACATAAAATGGGAATTTTTTTTTTTGAGTATCTTGTATTTCAAGAAAATTCAAATAATATTTTTATGTCGGCCCAATATAAACTTTAGAAGTCAGCTCAGAACTAGTAATATATGTCGGCCCAATATAAACTTTAGAAGTCGGCTCAGAACTAGTAATAAAATATTTTTTATATCTCAGGTCGGCTCCACTACATTTTTTAAGTCGGCCTCAAAAAAAAATTCATGAAAATGAGGTAAAAATTAGTATAAATACCCCCACGCAAGTCTTCTTTTGGCTATGGAAATTTCGAGAAAATAGCTCTGAATTTTTACTGAGGCTCAATGCCGAGGGTTACAGCAGAAGATGGGCAGGGAACTGTGGAAATTTCATGGCAGCAATCTAGATTGTTTTTTTTTGTGTTTTTCTGTAGTAGCTTGAAGGAAATCTCGGGAGCAGTGGAGCAGCATAACACAGTCCGAATTCTTATCATTGACTAAGGTACATACTCCACTGAGGCAGCTGCAGACAAGAAGATGAAGTGACTAGGGTTTGAGTGGCAAGAAGTATCTCTAATTTTATTTTCGCTTGACTGAGAAAACTCGTGGGTAAAAGAAGAACACGTCGCAGCAACATAGAACAAGCAATTGGAGTTCTTTTTCACATGCTGCATACATTAGTAGCTTGTTGCACCTGCAACAATTTCCCAAAATTCTAAAAATTTTAGGACCCTCCTTTACTTTGAGTCAGTTGGTTTTTCTTCTCGGTTTTGGTCTATAGATTTTGGAACGTTTTCCAGCTCTTTGGATTGCTGTCAATCGATCTGTTTGTCTCCTTTAATGCTTAAAATGATCCCGTCCATTATCAAGCTCATCGTTGCTTTTTGCATATCTTTGAAGTCATTTTACATCGGGAGTTGAGTCATTTGTTCTTCTCGCCGTTGCGGAGGTTTCCTGCTTTGTATTTCACCGTTGCGGGTGGACTTTTGTTCTGCGTCGGGAGGGGATGAGTATCTCCTTGGCCGACGTTGCGGACGGGTTATTGTTTTGGTCTCCAACGTTGCGGACCATTTGGGGTTCTGAGGTTCCGTTTTCTCGCCGATCCGTGTGTATCGGAGCTTTTTAGCTTCTTTTCCCTCCGCCGTTGCGGGCGTGTCCGAGTTTCGATCTTCCGATGTAGATTCTCTGGGTGGCCGATGTGGGTTACGAACGTTGCACGCCCGCCGTTGCGGAGGAGTCCGAGTTGCTGGCCTCCGATCTCGGTTCCCACCGACGCCCGATCTTTTGTTTACGCGCTCTATTCGCCATTGCGGGTGAATTGATGCTAGGGACTGTCCGCCGTTGCGGAAGGTCTGGGGTTCTAGTCGCTCGACTCAGATTTGGTTTCGCGGCCGATTTAAAGCTCTCGCACGTGCGACTCTTTTATATATACGAGGGGTGATTTGGAATATGGTATTATTTTGTTTTGGGCCCGAGCTGTCGTTGTCCTCTCCGCATTGTCGACCCTGCGTACCTTGTGGAGCTCCGTGTTTGTACCCGCGTTCAGGTGTCAATTGGAAGGTCAACCGTTGTCGCCTCATCAGCTACGCATCACTGCCAGGTAGGCTCGTTACCGCCCTACCTCGTGCTTTTCAAGGTTTTGATTGGGTGATTTGTGCTGCGGTTGGGTTATTACTAGGATTGTGTCCCCGTATCACTTTTTCGCTCGCACACGGAGTTTTCTCCCGCGGCTAGGGTTGCCATAGTCATTTCTCCTTGCATGTTGCGCCTACATTTTGAGAATTGCCGGTTGGGGATAGCTGTTTGCGGTTAGAGGGGGGGAAGTCGTTTTTTCCTTTATAGAGCCCGCGTATTATCTTTTGACCTCGGCCGTTTTGGTTTTGCCCCGCGCGCAGTGGATTAAGGCGCGATGCAGGCGGCCGTTATGCCGCCTGCACCTGGTTTTCCCCTTGTAATATTGAGGTCCAGGAAGAAGTTTCGATGGGGGTTTTTGCTAGTGATTTGTTGATGAGTCCTCGGCTGGTCAGTTCCCCTATTATGTTTGCCCGGTTTCGAGCCCCAACCTCTTGCCCGCGCCGTCCCGCGCAATCCAGCAGTTCTTGTTTCTCTGAAACCCTAGGTGGTCAAGGGGGCTGTGCTGTTGTAGTGTTTACGATTTGAAGGTAGCATGGATGTTGGCATTGGTGGGAGCGCCGTGTGCAAAGAATTGTTGTTGATGCTCGCAGGATCTAGCCGCACCGATGTAACTATCTTTCCACGAGCCGCATAGGCTATTGCCGTTTTTATCCTTAATAAAGCCATGTCGTCAAATGTTTAGTTACATTTGCACCTTGCGTTTGAGATTCATACTTGTGCTTTATGAGTTGTTATCACGAAAAAATGGCATACTGTGAAATAATGTAGATTTAATGCCAGCCAAATTATGATTAATCCAGTTTTAGTATTATGCAGCAGAAGGACATCGCTCATTATATTGCAGTAGTGGACTGAGTCTATTTCGTACTGGTAGTTCTGATAGTCAGGACATGGCTGGGTTGTGCATACATGTGTTGGTTTCTTTTCTTGCTTGCACATTAACATAGGATATTAGCACATTGCACAGTATTGCATGCTAGTTCAATTCTTCAGCCTGAAGGACTTATATCTTAATTTCATTACAATCATAATACACTTGAGAATGAATAAACTGCTGCACAAGGTTCGCAAATTCGAATTGCTTAATGTCATAATGTTATACATGGCAGGAAGAACTTACAATGTCTAAAAGGCAGAAAAAGAAGGCCCCTATGGTCGAAGAACAATCAGCAATAGAGGTCGTCACACAGACAGAATATATATATGAGGACACCCAATGTGTCTCGGGTGTTGAACCTGAGTATAAATGTGATGAGATATACAGATTGATTTCCCGCAGGGAAGTCCCAGACATGGGTCTCGAAGAGGAGCCCATTTATGCCAACATAGAGAAATCCGCCATCATGAAGGTGGCTACCAGACCAGAGCTGTTCCCATGCTCTGATGTTATGAGATGGATTCTGCCCCACACAAACAACAACACAATGCTTATAGGAAATGTCGAAAGTCAGGGCTATGCTGCATTTAGCCCAGGATATGTGGCGCTGGCTTACCACTTGCCAGAGCCTCAAATCTTCCTGTCAAATGATTGGTTGGATAACCTCAGGATGGATTTGGTGGAAACCCTGAAGAGAATGCTCTTG
>LPNX010058937.1:709329-751058 GCA_001517045.1 Pseudotsuga menziesii
TTCCCTGTTCCAGCATAAGAAGGCTGCATATCCCCATTTACCTTTCAAGTTAGGTAGCTGCAGATTCGCCAATGTGAAACAAGCTGCCGAATTCATAGAAGAACTAGGGAAGTTCCATTTTGGGGAGATGCCTTTCCGGTGCAATGACACTCATGGTAAAGTGGCTGAGCACTGCAAGAAGCATAAAGTGTTCTTTGAATATACCCATCATTATGATAAGGATGAATCTGTTTTTCGGAGAGCTCCAAACATGATGGCACTCAGCAAAAGATTCAAACCAAAGAACCCCACCAAAGGTGGAAAAGGGGCAGAGCAGGCCAAAGCTGAACAAGCCAGAGCTGAAGAAGGAGCCAAAAGGATAAGGGAGGAAGCTCAGAGGTTGGAAAATGAGGCTACAGAGTGGCTGCAGAAGGGAGAAGAAGAGAAAAGGAAAGCTGCCCAAGAAGCAGCTAAGCTAGCAAAAGAAGCAGCCAGAGAAACAGGAGAGGCAGTTAGGCAAGCAGCCGAAGAAGCACATAGAAAACTAAATGAAGAGCTCCAAGGGCAGGAGGCTGAAAAGATAAAGTTAACACAACAATCAGCCTCTGAAACGCCAACAGGGCAGAGTCAGGAAGAGAAAAACCCTGAGGTGCAAATCCTTCAAGTACCTACTGCTAGCACTCCTGTAACCCCTATGCTCCAAATAGTGCCTTTCGTCCAGAAGAAGGGGGAAGAAGTCCCTGATTTCAGTACTGTATATTATGACAAGACCACTAAAAGAATAATGAGGAGGACGGAAAAGAAGGTGGAGGCGAAAGATCTATCAGGGAAGATGGTCACAGATACAGCAGTCATGCTAGGGACAGACAAAGATCCTATGCTCACGATAAGAGCTGGGGCTGCACTAATTGATGCCTCTGCTGATAACATAAACAAGGTGATGATTGAATTAGAGTCAGCTAAGAAGACCACTGCTCAGCTAAAAGACACATTGAGACAAGAAAGAGGAGAGGGTAGCAGACTTAAGAGGAAGTATGAACACGTGCTAAGGGAAATGGAATCCACAAAGGGTGAAATCCATGCCCTCCAGGTAGAGGCTCAAGCCAAGGAAACAGCACAAGAGGCTCTAGAAAATGTACAACGGGAAGTCCAGGATCTGAAAAATGAGGAGGAGCAGTTGAGGGCAAAAGTGGAAGACATAGAGGCGCAGCAGTATATTATCTATGAATCCAATACTGCATACACCCAAGGACTGAAAGAGCAGCTGGCTTCTCTGGCTGCTGAACTGGAGACAGCAAAGGAACAGCAAGTCGATCTGTAGCCATTTAAAGAATATATTCTAGCGCAAAAGGCTAAAATGCTGCAGCTGCAGACTGCTTTGGAAGAAGAAAGATGCAAAGTTCTTCAGATGGACAGCAGGTTAGAGGAGATCATAGAAACTTCCTCCTATTTCGTAGACAGGTCCCAAGATGTTCTTGAGGTCTTGAACGCCAGATTGGCAAGACCAGAAGATGATGCCGAGATTCCAGGAGAACTACTAGCCAAAGATCATCAAACCCTCGGGAGAGATCACAGCCTAGTAGAGTTTGCCATCAGCAATGCTGAAGACTTTAAGAAGGCTGTCTGAAGGACACAGGTAGCATGCTCAGAATATTTTAAAAGGTTCCTTAATGCATATAACCGCTGCCAGACAGAGGCTGAGCTTAGGTTTGAAGAGTTCTCGGATCATGAAACCTTTGTGGACATATTGCAGAAAGGGCATCAAGATGCAGAGGCCAGGACGCAGCAGATTCAATCCATTGATGCCATAGTACTGAAGAACGAAGTGGGTCACGCAGCCGTTAGCATACAGGTTCTAGAAGACCAACTTCGGTTGAGCCCAGCAAAGATCGAGGCCATCAGGAACCAAGTTGACAAGTTTGAAATTAACATCCAGTTCCTAGAGCCATGCGCTTTTGAAGGCCTCGCTGCTGAAGCAGCAGCGTGGAAAAAATTCTTTGAAAACCAAGCAGGATCCTCCTCATAGGGGACCGGTCAACTTTTTATTAATGTAATATTTTTGTAAAAGTTTTGAGAAATGAAGCGTTGGGAAAGCAAAAGGTTGGGAAGCCCAAAGGTCACTTTGGGCAGCCCAACCATTTTGACTTTTTGTATAAAAGTAGGAAGCGTAGAAGCAAAAAGGGCTTTTTTCCCCAGTAAGACTGGTGATGACATATTGTAAGAAGAACTACTTCATTTTGCAATAGAAATTACAGTTTGCCTGTTGAAAGAAGATCGGTGGGATTTCAAATGTTTTGCCATGGATAGTGGAAAGATGAACTACTTTGTTTTTTCAGCATTATGTCCATGAATCGTGAGATCGTTCTAACTTTATGACCTATGTCTTGTTTAAATGATTTCTGATTTATTTTATGAAAGAACCACCCTGAGTAATGCATGCTTATTACGAAACAATTGGTTAGCTAGTTGTGGAAATATCGTTCATTGTTCATGCCTGTAAAAGTAAATGCCAGCTATCTGTAATTGCTTTTATCATGTGTGCACATCCGCATTGCTCATAATTATTAAATATAATTTGGCTCCCCGGGGATAGGTAGATAGAGATAAATAGATAGACAGACAACTAGGTCAGTGCATAGATGCATGTGTGATTTAGATGCCGGTGAGTCTAAGACGGGAGGTAAGAACCTGCGCATCACATTGTGACCGCTCCCTGCATCCTTCACCACCCTGCATAATTAGTTAGGTACTTGCATTTCACTCTTAAGTCAAAAAATACAAATTCCGGTGGACCGGGCCGCAACTGGTAAACCCTTTTGTTACTTTGACCTACGGTAGCTCGACCGCAAACCGGACGGATTCCCTACACCAAACAATCAACGGGCTAGTTGGGAACGTTGATTGGGGAGAATCCCTTACTGTTGCCGCCTGCGAATTTCCAGGCCCCAACACAGCTGTCACAAATTGCAGATCCGAGCTAGAGAAGTAACACAGTCTGAGTTTTTGAAGGATGCCATTGTTGATCAGTCCCAAATTTTGATGACTACTGACAACAACAGACCCGAGCTCAATAAGGTATGTAAAGTACAGCAATTTGTAGAGACATGATCAGCAGCAATAATGACAGAATGACAAGATGATGTATGTTGTTCAGATGTAACAACAAGTGATGACAGTTATGTACAATAGCTTATGTCTATGTACAGTTATGTAATTCTACAGTGATGTATGTAGCAGTATATGATTTTGAACAGTGATAGAGGCATGTGAACAGTGATAGATGAAGCATGCATGGACAATGATAGATGCATGTGATACATGTGCATGAACAGTAATAGAAGTATATACAGTGACATATTCAATAGATGCAGGGATGTACAATGATGATGTGCAAGTGTTAAAGATGAGCAGTAGTTTGATAATCCTGGATGCAGACAGCTGAGAAAGAGGAGCAGAGTCACAGACCCAAATTATCTCACAGAGCAGGTGAGGTAAATCTCAGTCTGAGTTTTAGTGCATGGTTGATGATCTAATGTTGATGACAATAAAGCCTCAACTCTGTCTTGGGCATACACAGGCTGCCTTACTTATATGTATCTTCCAGGTTTGGGTTTATGTCATTTTGCATCTTGTTTTCTGAAGAAGATTGTGTGGAGAACTAACTATGTTTTTATTCATAATACATATACTGTTATTTTGAATATTGCATAGTCATTGTGGGTCAAGAGAGGGCTGCAAAGAACTTGCCCTAATCCACAGAGGTCTGAGAAGTTTACTGACAGAGGTCTGAAATGTACATTGATAGAGGTCTGAAAATTATATTGACAGAGGTCTGAAATCATACTGACAGAGATAGTAGACTGGTGATCTAGAACAATTTCAGAGTTACAAGGCAATGACAAGTTAAAGAGGTGTTGATAACTTGGTTGTGACAGAGATGAGCAGTTTGACAAGGACAAGATTGAAGACATGTTTATAGACAGAAGGATAAGGCTGACTTGACAGTCTTTTGTCCAATTGAAGCAGTGCAAAGACAAAGAAGAAAACCTTTTTTTAAGCTTCAATACAAACAAAAATTCCAAGCTCTTGAAGTGATGAACAGTCCTAAAGTTTTGTTGTTTGAAGACTATACACAGTGTAATCTTTAGAAGCACATACTCAGTCCTTATACACAGTTCCAGTTTGACATATGTTTTGATGGTTGGATGCAAGGAAAGAGGTGTGGTGAGTAGAGTTTGTCTGCTTAGATGGAGATGAAGTCTGCGAGAATACACTGTCCAAGTTTGGACTTATGATTGAGTTCTTTCGAAGCATACACACAGTCAAAGCTGCTAATGAAGGATGAACAGTTCAGATGCTTTGATGTTTGACAGTGTTTTGACGGTGTTTTGAAGAAGTATGACACACAGTCTTGAATGTTGATGAATGACAACCTTTATAAAGGGTTGCAGACACCATGGAGTAGGGTTCCTCCAAGCTCCTGAGACCAAGTACACAACCTGCTAGTAAAACACACTCTGAATTGATGTGATCTCTGAGATAATAACCAGTCAAGGTTGAATTTGACTATGAGCAGCAGTAAAGAAAGATAAAGCACAAGAGCAGATCCTTGTAGCAGTTGGATGATGACTTGACAGTGATCAGCTGGATTCTTGATATAATTAATGAGCAGAGATAAGCAGTGGTAATGAGCAGCATTTATGATGAGCAGTATGAGCTGAGATTGACCAGAGATTCATGAGCAGCAGTGAGCAAATGAATAAGAAGTTGATGAGCAGCTAACCAGCAACAGCAGAGATGAGCAGTCCTTGATAACTTGGCAGTATTGAAGAGCAGGTGTGTTGCAGCAGTGTTAATCAGCAGTATTGACCAGCAGCAGATTGAAGAGACAAGTGATGAAGTAATGTAACAGTGAGCTTTAATGTAAATGCAAGCTTGACTTGCTTTTGAGGTTAGGATACCTCAAACCCTTCTTAGCAGGGTCTAAGAAAACCCGGCAGGGTCCTGGATACAGAGTAGGTGCTCTATATATCAGTAGGTGCTGATTTTGCCTAACGGTTGTAGCCGGATCAAAATAATATAAAAAGATTACAAATTTATATGATGTGGTGTTCTTCTGTGTTATGATTCTTGTTGAGTTAAATGCTATGATGTGTGAATGATATGAAATGATTATGAGATTGGTAGAACAATGAAATGATGAATTAGTAGTTAAGTGTGACAGGTCAAGAAAAGTTGTAAAAATTGCTTTACACTGATTCACCCCCCCTCTCAGTGTCTACAAGATGCCCAATATATCCAAGAACCCAACATGATTTTCTTTATTCAGCTATGGGGAAAAATCCTCCCAATTGTTTTCCATCCTTTTACAAAGAAAGAGCCCTGCTCTTTATAGGCCCAAAAAGGCTTTTCTCACCTTTTTCTAAAAAAGAAAAAATAATAAAATAATAAACTAAAGGAGAAAAAGTAGGATCATAGATCCACTTTTCTGTCAAATAAAGCCAAAGAAACGCTTTTACAAACTAAAGGGACTGCCCCTTTAATATCAAAAGATAGCATGCACTCTCACTTCACTAAAGCGAAATCCTCCCTGACTTAGTCACCCCAGGATGCCACCCAATCAGTGCATAAACCACTGCCAGCTAATAGATATGAATACGATCACCAGCGTAGTTGACTACCAAGATGAAGTCGTTGTCAAATCCACCAAAAACTCGACTTCAAATCCGCAACCAATCCATCCCAGTTGCCAAACAACTGATCCAAAAGTGCAGTCGATTGTTGAAGTACGTATGAGTCCAATCCATGACCAACAGACGGTTCAATTGGCTGGAAAACGCCAAAGGGAACACACAGCCGACGATTACACTGCTCAGATGCTAAGATGACACATGGATTTTCGCACTCTGCTTCAAACTCCAACTGGCCTCAGTGATATTTACTAGCCGACTGACTGACAGTAGCTGATTTACGCAGCAAGAGTCTTCTATTGATAAACATCTGCCAAAAACAAAAAATGTGTCGTAATGGTGAAGATGCAACCAAACTCCACAGTTTTCCAACCGACTGTGTTTCAAATGACCGGACCGCCAATGAATGTCACTGCCAATGGTATTAACTCTATTCCGTGACCATGAAAACCCAGTCAGGAGGTTGCTAAAAACAAAATTTTATCTGTCAACTGATGCGGCTGCACCAACAACCCGAGATCCATTCTAGATCACGTTTGCAGGGTCGCAAATTTGCTAGAATCGCAACTTTTATTTAGAAAATCTTATCCAAAATCTTATGTTGATGTCCATACACCTGATTCTTGGGCCAATATGGACTGCCAGATAGAACCGCCAAGCTGCTGAATTGAATCGAACTTCACCTCAGAGAAACAAAATTTGTGGTGCTCTGTCTGTTAGTAAAAAACGTGGAACACCTTCAGAAATTGGTTGTCGTGTTCCATGAATAAAATGTTTTTTCCACTCTTTAGAATTGAGTGAATCACCACACTCATCAACATTCTTCATGCTGGAAGATCCCTTGTCTAGAGCAATTTCAAAGCCACCGCATCATTCATGAATATGTTTGACATTTTCTTCTTTATAATGCAGATGTTTTCTACCAATCCCAACCTGTATGTCTTTGCAGGAAAGCATCTTCTGGGAACTCAACAGTCCATTTTGTAAAGCCACGGGAAGTCTTTTGTCTAAGGTAGAAGAAGAGTGATTCAGAACCGTTAGCTTCATGTTGTTGTGTGTGGAGTCTCCTACATAAAAGGTTGTCCCCGTAGCTCTAGAATATCCAACTTGAATTTTAGCATCACATGTGGATCCATAATCTTTCTACACTTTCTACTGATTGCAAAGCATTTCATCATCTGTAATTGGGTCAACGTCTTCATTAGGTTTCATAGCTTTTCTCGAAAAATTGCAACTAGAATTTTGCATAGTTGCCTCAGAAGGATATCTTTTGAATCAATCCATGTTTACTTGTCAAGGATTTAATGAAATCTGGCATTTGGCGTAGTATGTGGATGCTTCCTCTACTACAAATAAGGTTGATTCTGTTGACAAGTTCTTGTTCCAACTCTGCCAAGAATAGTTTTTCTGTTGCTAATTGATGTATGCCTTCCATTCTCAATTCCTCTGCAATTGATGAATTAATTCCAGCATACTAAAGCAAGGCTTTTGCAAGTACCTGTAAATGTTCAACTGTGGCATCCATTTTCTTCAATAAACAGGCCCTTACACGGTTGATCCCTGACATTTGTTTACCATGAGACTAAAATATGTACAGGCACACTTAAAGCTAGTGTGAGAGATGAGAAATGGGCATCTTCCTGAATTTCCCATTCACATTACTGCTCAGTCTGTTGTTCTAAGCAGCATTGAGAGCCCTTCTCTTCGGAGAATGGGACCACCTGGTCCGAGACCACGGTGAAGACTCAACCCAGTGTTGAGTGACCATTCTGTTGAATGGTAGATATCTGGTCTAGGACCATGATATAAACCCAGATCTACCCTAGGTAGACTCAACCTTGTGTTGAGTAGATATATGGTCCGAGACCACGATGTAGACCAGTCTGGGACTGGTAGACTCAGCTTAGTTCTGAGTAGCCATTCTCTGGGAGAATGAAGACACTGTAAGCCCTAGACTAGGTCTGGGCATGTGTGTGGCACTTTGACCCTTGATCTATGGGCTTGGTGTGCTTCTCCAAGGATTAGCTACCCTTGGTCAAGTTACCCTAGTACCAGATCTAGGTGTCACAGTGTGTGAGATAAAAGCATTAATAACTCTCTTGGTTTATGATGATGTACTTTTGAAATAAAAAAGACCACAAGGGGCACTTGGAAAAAGCCCAAAGTCAAAAGTCAAAATAATAAGGACTTTGTGACCCCAGGAAAATGACCAAAGTCAAAATTAAAATAAATGAGGACTTCTTATAAAAGTCAAAGGAAAAATAAAAGTACCTTTTTTTTGGTAAATGTGAAAGTGAAATTAGGAAAAGAATAAAAATATTATTATTTTTATTTTTTCCTAATCTTGTCCACTTACAGGTGAACAAAGGCTATAAAAGAAGATCAAGTCTTCTCATTTTGATTACACAAGTTCTTTTTCACAGGTGGAGTTGCTATTTGTCTCAAAGTAGTTTTGCTTTGTCTCAACAAGGCCATTCACCTTCTCTCAGCAAACCCTCAGCTAGGGTTTTATCAGCATATTTATTTTTTGGGCAACTCTTCATTTTCGGGCAGCTTCTCTGATTCTTTTTCGGGGCTGTTTTATTCATTTGGGTAGGCCACTTTAGGGCACTGCCCTATTGGCACCCACAGGCAGCCTGCTACAGGAATACCCGTAAGGGTCTGGCCCACGGCCAACCCTTGGGCAGCCTAGGGCATACCCCTGTGGGGCTGTCGTGGCCACGGGCTACCCTACAGCAGTCCCAGGCAGACAATGTAGACCACGGGCTGCTATACAGCAGGCCCGGGCTGACTGTACAGTCCACGGGCTGCCATACAGTAGGCCCCAAGACCAAGGACAGCGCTCGGCCCAGCCTACGGCCAAGTGCCCAACTCTCAGCAACAGACTGGGCAACCAAGCAAACCGATCGAGCAGCAAGGCAGGTGGATTGGGCAGCCAAACAGGTGGATCGGGCAACTGGGCAGTAGATCGGGCTTTGGGTAGTGGATCGGGCAGGCTGGGCACGTAGATCGGGCAGCAAACAGTGGATCCAGGCAGGCAATCTAATTTTTCGGGCAGCCTGAAAATTATTGGGGCAGGAGAGAGAAAATTCTCTGATTTGAGAAATTTGTGAAATTCTGGAAAATGTGGTTGTATTTTATCAGTTTGGTATTTTTCTGATAAATTTTTGTGACTGTGGAAAAACCCAAATTTGGGTTTGAGGAATGTTTTGAAGAATTTCCTAAGCCATCTCATTTACGAGATGAGCTATTAATGCTTTTGGGGTTTTTGTCCTTTTGAAGGTTTCCCTAGTGAAAACATTGTGTCCAAGTGTGCTGATGTGATAAATGTGCTTCTGCTATACTACTGATTTGTTTAAGTAGATCTGCAAAAATTTTAAGTTTATGCTAATGCTGAAAATTTAACATGGTATCAGAGCTTAGCATGTGAAAACACAGTAAAGGGATACTGCTGTTGTTTCTCACTAGATCTTGGAATAAGATTTGCAGATCTAACATTTGGATAAGTGACAGAAATGGCTACCGTTGGTTTCAAACTGGAAGAGAAGCTCTCTAGTTCAGCAAACTTCCATTCCTGGAAGGCCAAGTTGACAGCCATTCTTGATGAGAATGACTTGGATGACATTGTTCTTAATGTCACAGAAAAGCCAACTACAAATGCTGGTAGGCTTTCCTACAAGAGGAAGCAAGGTAAGGCTAGAAGAGTTATTTATGATTCTATCAAAGAAGAATTGATGCCTAACATCACATCCTTGAAGACTGCTCAACAATGCTATGATACATTGGTAAACCTTTATGAAAAGAAGGCTCCCAGTCAAAAGAGAGTCTTGAAGAAGAGGCTACGAACTTTGAAGCTGAACAAAGATGAAAGTGTCGGTTCCTTCTTCACCAAGATCAAACAGGTAAGAGATCAACTCCTTGCTATTGGTGTTACTGTTGATGATGATGATCTTGTACAAACAGTGGTTGATGGTCTCCCAAGCTCTTAGGAAACCTTCATGGCATCCGCCTGTGGACAAGAAAATCAGCCAATATTTGAAAGGATTTGGCATGATTGCATACAAGAAGAAGCAAGTAACACTGACAAGGTAATCAAGCAGGATAACCTTGCACTTGCAGCAAAGACCAAGAAGTTCAAGAAGCCTTTCCCTCAGCAGAAGAAGGGTAAGAAACCTTAGGGTAAGTTTTCTGACATGTCCGGGATTGAATGTTATACTTGTCACAAGTTTGGACATTATGCTAGAGACTGCAGGCAGAACAAGAAGAAACCCAAGAGAAGGTTTCAAGCATCTACTGCAGAAGCAGAGAAAGAAGAAGATGAAGAACCAAAGAAGAAGAAGAAAACCAAGGCTAATAAAACTGATGAGCCTAGAAGAGAGTACTATTTGATTTCTGCTCTAACTGGTTCTTTCTTAGCTTGCTCCACTTCTTGGTTGGTGGACAATGGTGCCTCCAGGCACATGACAGGTGACCGTGGTACCCTTACCAGTTACAGAAAGAAGAAGTTCACCACTCAAATAGAACTTGGAGATGACTCCACTTACAAGATTGAAGGAGTTGGCTCAACTTCACTTCAACTTGACTCAGGTACAGTTCTTCATATTGATGATATTTTTTATGTTCCTAGGTGAAAGAAGAATCTTTTATCTGTTGCTGGTTTAGAAGACAAGGGCCACAGAATCCTCTTTATGGACAAAAAGGTCTTTTTATGGGAAAAAGACACAGATCTAGACTCAGCAGTTCAGATTGGGGTTCGAGAGGGAGACCTCTACAAGGCCTCCAAAGTTTCCACTCATGCTTTGGTACATCACACAGTTGATCCTTGTGAACTTTGGCATAGAAGGTTTGGACACCTTCACTACACAGCTCTCCCAGGATTGCAGAAGATGGTCACAGGTATGCCAAAAGTGTCTCCAAAGCATGAAGGAATTCGCAAAGGATGTGCTCTAGGGAAGAACACTAAGAAATCCTTTCCCAGAAGCAAGAGTAGATCTAAAGGCATTTTGGATTTGATTCATTCTGACATTTGTGGGCCCATGTCTTCACCATCCTTGAGTGGGTGTTTATATTATGTCTTGTTTATTGATGACTACTCTCGGAAGTCTTGGATTTACTTCCTCAAGGCCAAGAGTGAAACCTTTGACAAGTTCAAAGAGTTCAAGACACTGATTGAAAATCAGACTGGCAGGCACATCCGTATCTTGAGATCAGATAGCGAAGGTGAGTATAAATCTAATGAGTTTGATGGTCAAACTCCAGATGTTCCTGAGAACATTGAAAGTCCACTAGAAGAACTACTTGAAGTTCCTCCTTCCAAAAGGAGACCTGTTTGGTACCGAGAAACGGTACAAGAAGTCGAGAAGCATAAAGCTCCTCTAGGGACTTTCAAAGAAACCATAAGACCACAGAAGTACTCAGGTCTTATGAGTCAGCTTATCAGTTCAGAACCTTCATCGTACGAAGAAGCAACAAGTAAACAGGTATGGGTTGATGCCATGATTGAAGAGTATAAGTCAATCATGAAGAATGATGTTTGGAAAGTTGTTCCCAGACCTACATCAGTAGTGACTTCCAGATGGCTTTATAAGATCAAGCATGCTGCAGATGGCAGTGTGGAGAAGTATAAAGCCAGATTCATAGCTCGTGGCTTCACTCAGAAAGAAGGCATTGACTATGATGAGACATTTGCACCTGTTGCCGGTACACTACCATCAGAACCATCATCTCACTTGCTGCAGTATTCGGATGGAAGTTACATCAGATGGATGTAAAGACAGCCTTTCTCAATGGTAAGATTGAGGAAGAGGTTTATATTGAACAACTTGAAGGCTTTGTTACTCATGGGAAGAAGACCCATGTATGTAAACTGAAGAAAGCCTTGTATGGACTAAAAAAGGCTCCGAGAGTCTGGTATGCCAGAATGGATGGATTTCTCCATAGCTTGGGGTTCTCCAAAAGTACAGTTGATTCTAACTTGTACTTTAAAGTTGTTCATAATCATGTCTTGATACTTGTTCTATATGTAGATGACTTGTTTCTTACAGGTTATGAACAGTTGATAGACCAGTGTAAGAGGGAGCTTACCTCTGAATTTGAGATGAAAGATCTCGGATTTATGCATTACTTCCTTGGGTTAGAAGTCTGGCAAAAGCCAGGTGAGATCTTCCTGACACAAGGAAAGTATGCAGTGGATATCTTGCAGAGATTTGGGATGTAGGACTGCAGGTCCATGAGCGTACCAATGACTACCAACTTGACAAAGTTGCGGGACTCAACCTCTAGTTCACAGAATGTGGACTCTACTCTATATAAACAGCTCATTGGTTCCCTGATGTATCTTGTGCATACGAGACCAGACATCTGCTACACAGTGAATGCACTGAGTCAGTTCATGTCAGATCCGAAGCACATACACTTGGTAGCCGCCAAACATGTACTCAAATATATGCGAGGGACTATCACTTATGGGCTCAGGTATACTTCCAGCAGTGGAGTATTGTTATCTGGATATCCAGATTTAGATTGGGCTGGCAATGCAGTCGACCGAAAAAGTACCTTTGGTTATTGCTTCAGTATGGGATCAGCAATGATCTCTTGGTCCAGCAGGAAGCAGGGTTCTATAGCTCAGAGTACAGCTGAGGCAGAGTATATCGCTACAAGCGATGTCTGCATGGAAATAGTTTGGCTCAAAAAGTTGTTATCTAATCTGTTCGAGGGAAAGCTTGACTCAACGATCATCCATTGCGATAATCAAAGTTGCATAAAGCTTTCGAAGAATCCAGTGTTTCATGACAGATCGAAACACATTGAAATGAGGTATCATTTCATCAGAGACCTAGTGCAGAGAGGTGCTTTGAAGTTGCAGTACATTCGTACAGATGAATAGATTGCAGATATCTTGACCAAGCCTCTAACAGCGTCAAAGTTTGTGTACTTTCGTGACAAGCTTGGTATGGCAGAGAATGCCTCTCTCGCTGAGAGGGAGTGTTGATTTTCTGAGCAGCGTTGAGAGCCCTTCTTTTCGAAGAATGGGACCACCTGGTCTGGGACCACGGTGAAGACTCAACCCAGTGTTGAGTGACCATTCTGTTGAATGGTAGATATCTGGTCTGGGACCATGATATAAACCCAGATCTACCCTGGGAAGACTCAACCTTGTGTTGAGTAGACATCTGGTCCGGGACCACGATGTAGACCAGTCTAGGACTGGTAGACTCAACTTAGTTCTGAGTAGCCATTCTCTGGGAGAATGAAGACACTGTAAGCCCTAGACTGGGTCTAGGCATGTGTGTGGCACTTTGACCCTTGATCTATGGGCTTGGTGTGCTTCTCCAAGGATTAGCTACCCTTGGTCAAGTTACCCTAGTACCAGATCTAGGTGTCGCACAATGTGTGAGATAAAAGCATTAATAACTCTCTTGGTTTATGATGATGTACTTTTGAAATAAAAAAGACCACAGGTAATGACCACAGGGGGCACTTGGAAAAATCCCAAAGTCAAAAGTCAAAATAATAAAGACTTTGTGACCCCGGGAAAATAACCAAAGTCAAAAATCAAAATAAACGAGGACTTCTTATAAAAGTCAAAGGAAAAATAAAAGTACTTTTTTTTTTGGTAAATGTGAAAGTGAAATTAGGAAAAGAATAAAAATATTATTATTTTTATTTTTTCCTAATCTTGTCCACTTACAAGTGAACAAAGGCTATAAAAGAAGATCAAGTCTTCTCATTTTGATTACACCAGTTCTTTTTCACAGGTGAAGTTGCTATTTGTCTCAAAGAAGTTTTGCTTTGCCTCAGCAAGGACATTCACCTTCTCTCAGCAAACCCTCAGCTAGGGTTTTATCAGCATATTTATTTTCTGGGCAACTCTTCATTTTTGGGTAGCTTCTCTTATTCTTTTTCGGGGCTGTTTTATTCATTTGGGCAAGCCACTTTAGGGCACTACCCTATTGGCACCCACAAGCAGCCTGCTACAAGCATACCCGTAAGGGTCTGGCCCACGGCCAACCCTTGGGCAGCCTAGGGCATACCCTTGTGGGGCTATCGTGGCCACGGGCTACCTTATAGCAGTCCCGGGCAAACAATGCAGACCACGAGCTGCTATACAGCAGGCCCGGGATGCCAAGCAGACCATTCGGGCAGCCAGGCAGGTGGATCAGGCAGCCAGACAGGTGGATCAAGCCGTCGGGCAGTAGATCGGGCTTTGGGCAGTGGATCGGGCAGCAAACAGTGGATCCGAGCAAGCAGTCTGTTTTTTCGGGCAACTTGTAAATTATTGGGGCAGGAGAGAAAATTCTCTAGTTTGAGAAATTTGTGAAATTCTGGAAAATGTGGTTTTATTTTATCAGTCTGGTATTTTTCTGATAAATTTTTGTGATTGTGGAAAAGCACAGATTTGGGTTTGAGAAACTTTTTGAAGAATTTCCTAAGCCATCTCATTTACGAGATGAGCTATTAATGCTTTTGGGGTTTTGTCCTTTTGAAGGTTTCCCCAGTGAAAACATTGTGTCCAAGTGTGCTAATGTGATAAATGTGTTTCTGCTATACTGCTAATTTGTTTAAGTAGATCTGCAAAAATTTTAAGTTTATGCTAATGCTGAAAATTTAACAGTAATTTCAATGTCTGCATGTTGAAAGCCTTAGAGTGCTCGGCCTTGAGTTTCTTGTATTCTACACTTCTATGATCCAATCCAGCCCACAGCTCATATGGCTCTGCTCCAGGGGTATATGCATGAAGTACATGCTTTCCCACAGGTGCTAAATTTGGATTTATCACACTCGGTATTCATATGAGCAAACATTTTGCTGAGCGTCCACCCTTGGCTTCCAGTCATTTACAACAATATGATGTAGTTCTAGCTCCTTTGGAATGTCCTGGACCACCAACGGAGTCCTCTTGCAGAAAGAACTGAAATATTGGCATCGTTACAAAGTGACCTATAACTGAAGCAACTGCCACCAATCTCCTGTAGCTTCCCCATTTTCTACCTACTGCGATATAACATTTGTGAACTTAACATTGTTTATGTCCATAGCTGACCTTTTAAACATAGACAGGCTGATGATGGTCTTCTCTTGCTGCTCTATAGACACCCCTATCAGAGTTTGAAGAAAATCCCACTCATTACCGTAGTTGAGACCTTAAAGGATTGTTTGAAAGCTCAAAAGTGCTGATACATTTTCAGAGGTAACACCACCTACATACCACCAACTCCACACTTGATTGACACATCAACCCATGCGCCGGGTACGAAGAGAGGGCGCAGCCTCCAAGCTTGGACAACTCGCAAATGCCTAGATCACCACTAAAGATCATGCTTTGATTAAGGAGATGACTTTCCTTCAATCAAGGAAGCCGATAGAAACTGATTTCAACCAAATCGAACAAAAATCCACTGATTTCGGATTTTGGATATTCTCTCCAATTTAATTAATTAATTGATTTTTTTTAATTTTTTCGGAGATTTTTTACTTAAGTGATAAATTAATCACTTAAAACTTGGGAAAAGTGGGTTTAGGGCTAAGTTGCACGAAATGGGGAAACGTTGGAAACCCAACCCCCCCAAATTTTGGAAACGAGGAGACGCGATATATATATATATATATATATATATATGAGAAAGGACAAAATTATTATAAAACATAAACCATAAATTATTAATTACATTTAGCTGCAATCAACGTTGCCAATGATAAATGATGAATGATAAATGCTACATATAAAATTTAAATCATACATGTAACATTACATTTTACTCATGGACCCAAGTCTATATCATTTCATTCATGAAAGTAGTAATATCCAAAAACAACCTTTGTAAACGAAGCTATATAGTATATATCAAAATTAGTCTTTATGTATGAGGCTACAAGTACAATGTATCAAACTATGAACAACGAACATACTAACATAGAAATAAAAGTAAAACATGAGCTCAGGCTAATTGTCATCCTCATCTTCATAGTCTTTCTTAAAAATAGGGCAAGAAACATGCTCAACAACAAAATGTAAAGTGGAAGAAGTATTTCCAATTCCACTTCCAGGTTCCTCAATACCTAGTGTAGCAAGAGAGAGGCCCAAGTCAGTAAATTCTGGCTCGACATCCCAATATGCACAAGGCCCACTACTATATTTTGGGCCTTGAGTGCTCAAGTCGCTTGTGTGAGAAGAGAATGAAGTGATGTTCTCCTTTATAACTTTCTTCAATCTAATTAGAAACATCAAGAATTAAATTTTATTTTAAAACTTTGTATCAACCTTTAAATACTTAAATTCGTGGGCAGAAAGAGACTTTACTGTCTAGTATTTTAAGTTGCAAACTTTTATTTGATGGGAAATGCCTCAGACATGAGAGGAAACGCTATGGAAACACATTTCCATCCGTGCAAACGAGTTTGTTGTACAGGAAATGTGTTTCGTACAGACAGAAACGAGTTTCCGTGAAGTACCATACGCGTTTCCGAGTTTCCGCGAGTTTCCGAGGGTGAAATGGGTGCCAAACCTGAGTTTCTTGCAACTTAGGTTTAGGTGTACAATGGGTGCTCTAAGTTAAAAAACGAGCACCCCCATGGAAAAATCCGACCTCTAACCACACTTTTATTACAACCATAATTTTTCCAATTAAACAATTAAAAAACAGTCTAAGTTTACGAGAAAAATTATTTTTCTCAAAACATGAAATAAAACCTAGGAGGACCTAGCACATGTCCATATGACTCAATAATAATGTCTAGCATGTTCATATACATTGACCCATGAACTTTAATAACCTCCTAAGGCCTAGACATCAAGACAACCATTCCAGCTTTGGAGGAGCGGTGAAAAACTTGAAAATTATAAGTCGTTTATTCAACAACATATAATTAACAAGGAAAAAACACCTTGGAATACCTGAATCAATGTTTAAGTCCTAAGAAGCCAAGTTCTTTACAAAAAAACCATGCTAGCACATCTTTTACAACTTCCCCGCAGGGTATGAACATGTGGTAAAAAAAAGTAAAAAAGGGGCCTTGGAAGGCCTGAATAGACTTCTGAACTCTTGAATTTGAACAATGATTTGTTCATCTTTGGCAGCTCACTGAAAGTCCAACTAGATGCAACCTAGTCGGTAATAGGCGCTAACTTGGTCCTCTTCTCTACTACTACATGGATATAACTAGACATCCAAATTGGTGGAAATGAGACACCTCTGGCTTCACAACAATGAATTCCTCCTCTAGTGTCTTGTCTTCCAAGATCCTATGAGAACATATGTTCTCAATATAGACTGTTGTGTTGCATGCTTTTGCTCAAAGAAACATTACCAAGTCCTAGTCATGAACATCATGGCCTTAACAGTCTCTATGATGGGCTATTTCTTCTGCTCTACAACTCCATTCTATTATGGGTTTTATGGAACAATTAGCTCCCTCTTGATTCCTTCCTCCTTGCAGAAACCCTTGAACTACTTGGAGATATACTCACCTCCATTGTCTGATGTCAAGACTTTGATCTTCTTTCATGTTTGATTCTTGACTAGAGCTTTAAACTCTTGAAACTTGCTAAAGACCTCATCCTTGGTCTTTAAGAAGTAGATCCATGTCTTGCTAGGGAAGTCATAAATAAAGGAAACATACTACATGCTACCTAAGATTGATTCTACTAGCACCGATCCACAAATATCCAAATGCACTTGGTCTAAATCTCCTTAGACCTATGCTCATTGCTTGAGAAAGCATCCTTGGCATGCTTACCAAGAGTTCACCCTCTACCTACTCTGTATTGCACAGTATTGAACTTTGGAAGGCCTACGATATCTCCCTTAGAATAGGCAATGCTTTATGATACAAGTGCCCCATCCTCTTGTGCCACAAGTTGTCACTGTTATGAACTAGGACGCAAACAATTTCAACCTACAACCTATATAGATTGCCTTCTTTAACCCCTATCACTTGTGCTACTTCTAGGCTAGATTTCTTCAATCTAATAAGGACATGTTTCTTGAACTCTACTACATAACCCTTTTCTTCCATAACAAAAACTGAAAGCAAGTTCTTCCTATGACCTCCAACAAACAAAACATTATCAAAGTCTAAAGAGTTGCTTGGATAGAGTTGGAAGTAAATTGTACCAACTCCTGCTACTCGATACTTGGTATCATCACCAAGCTCTCCTTGAACCATTGAGTTGTGCTCTTTTAGATTGGTAAAACACTGTCAAGCTAATGTCATATGTTGAGATGCCCCATTGTCCACATACCAAGCATCCCTCGGAACTGTGTTGATAGAAAGGCAAGCCACCATTGAAAAATCCTTCTTAAATTTGGTGGAAAACTCATTCACCTGAGTTTATGCAGATGTTGTTCCTTGTTTTTGTTGTTGCTTCCCTTTATCCTCCTTGTCTAGACATTATGTTGCATATTGCTCGTGCTTATGACAAATGAAGCACTTGACCTAGCTCAAATCTTTCTTCCCTGGTTGTGAGGCTAACTCATTCTTTCCTTTACCCTTGCTAAGTCCTTTACATCTGTCCTTTTTCGTTTGTTCAAATAGGATTAGGTTATTGTTGCCACCCTTCTTGTTGGCCTTTGACTCCATCTGTATCTCCTAGATTCTGTCATCCAACGGTCTTTCAAAGGAAGGAAGATGCTCATGAGCAATAACGCCCTTAAAAATGTTTCCAATGAAGGAGAGAATCCATTCAGTGCAATATTCAGTATCTCTGAGTCTTCTATCTTCTTCCCAATTGTTGCAAGTTGATCGTTAATCTATGTGACCTTCATTGGGTAACTAGTAATTGAGTCTAATCTAAACATCTCTATGGATTTGAGTTTGTTTTGTGATATCATCTTCCTATTTCTGTTCTTATCAAACATCTCCCTTCTCATTTTCTTCTAGGATATGTGAGGAATCAAATGGTCCGTTATGGAATCCACAATCATTCGCTTGGCCTTCACTTTCTTCTTCTTGTGAACTACCAATTGTCGCGGATCTATAAGTGGAATCACAACAGCTTTAATGATATCCCAAAGATCATTGTCTTCCAGTAAGAATGTTACCCTAACTTTCCAAGGAAGGAAATTTGAGGCACCTTCCAGTCTATCCTCAAATATTAGGCTATTAATGCCATCTCTAAGATCTAATCCACAAACTCCCAAATCTGAAAATTAGAAAAAAAATTGCCACGTGTGCATAGTCCTTCAAGCAAGAATATCGAAACCCTCTAACTATTAGTTCTTGTTTCCAACAATTATTTCTAGCAATTAATCTACTGTAGTAAACTCTTGAGAATCTCAATCAGAGGGTGGCTCTAATACGATAAACTTTCCAAACCCTAGGTGATTGTTGTCCTTATGCTCTCAAATTAAACAAATCAAACTAAGTTTATTTAAATGCAGAAATTAATTTATGAACATAGCATCAATCACACAATAGTTGGAAAAGTCCAACCACGGAAACATAAATTAAATATACACATACACAAATTATTTCTCTTTCTAATTAGCTTCTCATTTCTTTGATCAAATATTACAAGCAAACCTCCACAATCTGCTAAACCAACAATTGTACAGTAAACAAAATCACCCCTGAAAAGAAGTGTTCATCCTATGTAAGAGGTGTATGTTAAACTTAATGCAACTGCGAGACCCATTCTCAGAGAGGATGGTACCCTAGTTAGTTAACTAGGGGAGAGTAAGACCCTAGAAGGTACCCTAGGGACCCCAGTAGTCTCCTGGGTTCTTGGCCTGGGACCAAGCAGGTTGATGCCATGGCTAAGTCCTTAACATGTGGTTAGGGCCCCTATATGTCTCTAGGGTATTCTGATTTGAGACCAAACAGTTTCTTGAACACGAGGTCCAAGCAGATTCTGCAGGTTGAGACAGAGACTTCCTGGTCTGGGACTAGGCAGATTCTTGGTCTGGGACCAAGCAATTCTTGCAGGAGCACCCCTGGTTAACTTGGTGAATCTTGGTCAAGTTGACCAAAATGATGATGTGTGATGTTCTCTCTCCTAATCGATTATTGCTAGGTTGTCTCAAGGGACCGGATATCCCTTGATGATGTCACTAGCAACTAACCCTTAGGAGTGGTATTGAGGACCAAAGGACTGCACCATCCAATTTGGATCTTCTGAGAGAGAGAAAAGGATTAAAGTCCTTGGTCTTGTTGGTCCTATAGGTAAAAGGAGTTGTTTGTCCACCTTTATGGTTCACTTTGATCTTGTGGGTATGTGAGTTGTCTTATTGTGACCCCCTTTGGTTGACTCAAGTCCTTTATCTTACTTGGTCCTAGCACTCTTATTGTGTACCTTTGTTATGATAACTCTTACCTTATGGGTTTTATTTTTTGGTACACTGTCCTAAGTGCATTTACTTTATGGTTTTCTTAAAAGATCACTGGACCATTTATTGTTTATGGTTTTATTATAAAACCATTGGACCATTTATTGTTTTACCTTTGGACCACTTTTTATTATTACACCATTTTTTTTTTATGGTTTTAATTTACTACACCATTGGACCTTTCCATTAGGACCTTTGGTACCTATCCTAAGTCAACCTAATGTATTTCATGGTGTATTGTTTAACATCCCTAACTCTTATAAAAGACAAAGGTTATCCTTCAACTTTATTATCCATTAAGTCATCTCACTTACCTGACTTCAACTGCTTTATCTCCGTGTGATTGCATTCTCCCAGCGTGACTGCTTTATCTCCACGTGCATGTATTTTCTCCCAACGTGACTGCATTCCTTTAGTGTGACTATTTGCACTAGCGTGACCACCTCTCTTCTTCTGTGTGATCGCGACTGCTGCTCCACGGTTTTTTTCTTCTCTATTGTTGTTTCCGACATAATCGTGTGTCCAAATTGTGTCTCTGCCCTAGCATGAATGCGCTTCCATGAGCAACATGACTATGGTCTCTTCTTAGCGTGATCGTGTATCACTCAGCATGCACGTCACTCCTCTACTGCTCCTACGCGACTGTGTCTCTGCCCTAGCGTGATTGCGTTTTCCTCTGTTGCTCCACGTGACATGGTTTCTCCTATCTAGCGTGAATATGTGTCACTACCGTGACCGTGTTCCTTCCAAAAGCGTTAGCGTGACTATGTGTCACTAAGTGAGATCATATTTCTTCCAGCAACGTGATTCTGTGGTCTCTCCTGCTTCAACGTGCCTGTGTGATCATGCTCCACGTAACTATGTGTTCCTGTAACTATGTGTTCCTGCCAGCATGACTGTGTTCTATTGCCCAATGTGACCGTGTTTGTCCCTGATAAGTATAACTGTGTGTGTGCCTGTTGTGTGACTGTGTGTCTTACCCAGTGTGACTGTGTGTTTCTTTTGCAGTGTAATTGTGTGTCTTTAGCGTGACTGCGTGTCTCTACCAGTGTGACTGTGTGTCTCTTGTGTAGTGTGATTGTGTGTCTTTAACGTGACTGTGACTCTCTACTGGTGTGTTGTTAAATCCTAAGTAAATGTTTGAAGTTTCTCTAAGTACCTGAGGTATGTTTCCTTATTGCTTTAAATCTCTTGAGCTCTCTCTCTCTTAAGGTATGCCATTTGTTCACCCAGTACGATTCTTTACTAATGTTATCTATTGTACATTATTTTATTATTTTGTTACTATACATGGCATTTAGTGAATCATCTCAAGGACCAACTTTAACACAATGACCAATGGAGTGCTAAAGTTGAAAGAGATGAAAATTATGTTTGTTTTATTGCAGTTTAAATTTATTAGAGCAATACTGTTTTGAATCTTGTTTTATATTTATGTTCATGCACTAAAGTATATTATTTATGTTAAACCTAACCTAACCCTAAAACTTTAACATGGTATCAGAGCTTAGGTTGTAGCTAACTCTGTTTTGAAGGCTAACAGAGACTACAATGATCCTAAGGCAATGGTTTCAGTATTGCCAAGTAATAGTAAGGGTTTGAACTTTATCTTGGTTGTAGGAGTTCATTGGCCATCAAAGTGATAAAGATGATAAGAGATTTGATACTTACACAATTGATTGACCTCACTACTTGACTAAATCAATGACAGATGAACAAAGAGATGTATCAGTTGTACTAACAAGTGTTATATCAGAAGAAAAAAAATGGATTTGATAGATTGTGAACATGATGACCCATTGAAGAGGTATGTTAGTTATAACCAACAAATGATAAGTAAGAAAGCTTACTTAATTATGATACCTTATTGTTGATCCTTGTTTTATGCAAAAGACTTTTATGATGCATTGATGGATGTGATCACGAATTGTTAGTACAAGGAAGTTAGAGTTCATGATCATGATCATATAACTATCTTGGATTATGTTGTACTAACGAGTGTGATGATGCATGAGAATGATATTAGTTAAGAAGTGCATGCTCAGGTTTCAAGACATTGATGTAGAATGATTGTTTGTCGATCAATTTAATATGAATTTGCAAGTGCAGAGAAGCTTAGAACTTATCTCATGTCTAGGATTATAATCTAACCTAGATTGTTCTAATGCATTTGCATGAAGACGATATGATGTTGACACCTTTAAGGGTACATACACAGTGTAATTTCTGCATAAGGGAAGATATAAAAGGGAAGAATTTCTATTCCAGCTTATGTCGATTCTATGTATTGTCATGACATGTGGATATGCTCTTGATGGCATTGAGATAGCTGCTTTGCACATAAAATCATGTTATTATATGAAAATGGCATTGGCTATTGATGACAATCAAACTTAACTTATAGATGAGGATGATGTGACAAGTAATGAACGCTTACAAATCTTGTTTATGCATAGAATTAAATGCACGGCTCAAGAAGGAGCTGAGTGCATAGGTACAGAGGGAGAAAGAGGCTCCACAAGGTGCAGGATCAGTTATGTTGGATGTTCATCCTCCCAGAGAAGCTGCCAGGCTTTTGTTATTAGTAAAATGGAACAACTAGTAAGTTCAGAGATCAAGAGGGAGCCAACTGTGCTCTTCAGTCCCAATAGAGTGGGGTTGCAAAAAATGAAACTTTAGATATGATCTTCCTTCAGTTCTCCAAAACTTCTCGCTCAGAGAAGCGGAGGGAGAAATCCAAGCAGCGTTCATCTGATCTCGTTAAGAAGACTATTGAAAGGCTTCAAGCTTGCTTCAATGAGAACCATGTCACTGATTCAGTCTACTCTCATCATGGGGAGTAAGCCAAACAACATGTTTGGAAAGATGATATGTGGAAATTGATTCTCAACTATCAGAGGAAGTCAGCTATAACTTCAAAGAGGATCTATGAGATCATGCTTCGTGCTGAGATGGAGAGTTGTTTGAAGCTCTCAAAAAATCCTGTATTTGATGACAGGTTGGTACACATCGAGATGAGTGATCACCATGTAGTGGTGCAGTATGTTATTGATGAGCTAAGAATGCCCCTCTTGGTGAGAGAGAGTGTTAAAGTTAGTGCAGCAACGAGACCCATTCTCAAGGAGGATGGTACCCTATTCAGTTAACTAGGGCAGAGTAAGACCATAGAAGGTACCCTAGGGCCCCTAGTAGTCTCCTGTGGTTCTTGGTCTAGGACCAAGCAGGTTGATGCCATGGAAAAGTCCCTAACATGTGGTTAGGTCCCCTATATGTCTTTAGGGTATTTTGGTCTAGGACCAGACAGTTTCTTGGACACGAGGTCCAAGCAGATTTTGTAGGTTGAGACAGAGACTTCTTGGTCTGGAACCAGGTAAATTCTTGATCTGGGAACAAGCAGTTCTTGCAAGAGCACCCCTGGTCAGTTAACCGGGTGAATCTTGGTCAGGTTGACCAAGATGATGATGTGTGATGTCATCTCCCCTAATCGGTTATTGCTAGGTTGTTTCTTAAGGGACTGGCCACCCCTTGATGATGTCACTAACAACTAATCCTTAGGAGTGGTATTGAGCAAGGTTGCGGGGAATTGTTCCTCCCCCCCTCGAATTGCTCCCAATTTGCGCTCTAGGAGGAATCGCTCCTAGAATCGCAATTCCTCCCGGGAGCGTTTTTCGAAATCGCGATCCTGGGGAAAAAAAATCGCTCCCTGCCCAATTTGGAATCGTTGAGAAAGCGACGCTCCTGGAGCGATTCCTCATCGCTCCTTGAGAGATTTCGAGCCTAAAAAATCGCTCACGAAAACATAACCTGAGCGATTCTGCAACTTAGGAAAAAAATTCTCAATTTTTTCATTTTTGCAAAAAAAAAAAATTAGTGATTGCCTAGGGTTTAATTAGTGTTTATAACACTATTGGCCTCCATTTTGACTCATTCTATTCCTCATTTGCTTGTTTTCTTTTATCTTGCTAGGGCTTTGAGTGGCTTTGCTAGTTGTTTGAGAGCAAATTTGTAGGAGCTTGGAAGGGAGATTGAAAGCTTCTATTTATGAGAGCTTGGAAGGAAGATTGAAGGCTTCCATAGAGACATTCAACCATCTTTGAAGAGCTAAAGAGGTAGGCTCTAAAAACCCAATCTTTGTTTGTTTTTGAAAAAAATATTTCACTATGTTAAAAATTTAAATTCTTATACCTGTTTTTTTCCTACTCTTTCCAATTTCTTCTTCTCCATCATTCTATTGTAGGCAAGAAGTGATTCTCATATTGAATCAACAAGCATGATGGGTATGTGGTTTTTGATATTGGTTCCGATTCTTCTCATGATGGTGGTGGTGGGAAATAGATTTGGTGGTGGCAATGATGAGGATGAAGAGATAGGGAGTGGCACATACCATGGAGAAGAGGAGGAAGAGGGAGAGGAGGAGGAGGAGAAAGAGATTGAGAGTGATAAGGGGCAAAAAAAAGACAACACCTTTCTGGGAGTATGTGACAAGGCTTGGGGGAGGGAGAGGGGGTGGAACCACAAAGTTTACATGCCTCCATTGTAATAAAACTTACAAAGGTTCATATACCCGTGTGAGAAAGCATTTGTGTGGGATTATGCCATGTGATCAAGGTAAGGCTACTGGATTCAAAACATGTGACAAAGTGTCAGCTAAAGAAAGAAACAAATACAGGATGGAAGAAGAGGCCGCTCAAAACAATTCCAAGAGATTAAGGGTCAAATCTGAATCCCCACAGAGAATGTTTAGTAGTGGATTTGGATCATCATCCACCCATGTTAGTGAATTCTCGCCTATGCAAAAAACATTATCATATTTCATTGACCTTGGTTGCAGAGATTATGTGAAATGGTACAAGACATCAATGGTGCCCCTAAAGCATATAGGAGCCCTGGGTATGACAAAGCTAGAACCGTGGGACTTGACAGGGAAAGAACCAATATCAATAGTGCTCTTGGAAAGTTTACAAATGATTGGTCGAACTATGGGGTATCCATTTTATCTGATGGGTGGACAAATGTTAAAGGCAAGCCATTGATAAATATTCTTGGTGTGTCTGTTAGTGGTGCGGTCTTCCTTTCAGCTCATGACTACTCAGATCGCTACAAGACTGGTATTAATATTGCACAACCTTTACTTGAAACCATTCAAACAATTGGGCAATACAATGTTGTTCAAGTCATCACAGATAATGCTGCTAATTGCAAGGCAGCTGGAGCAATCATTAAGGATAAGTATCCCAACATATTTTGGTCAGGGTGTTTGGTTCACAGTGAACCTTTTGATGCATGATATTGTTAAGATGAAGGACCCTAGTTACCGATGGATTGGTGCCTTGTACAAGAGAGGTAAGAAAATGATAAAATTTATCACCAATCATAGCATGGCCCACCACATTTTTCGCAATCACTCTAGGTTGGAGCTATTGAAGATTGCGAAGACTAGATTTGCTAGCTACTACTTCACCTTCAGAAGGCTTTTGAAGGTAAGAGAGGCATTGGTTAGTATGGTCTCAAGTGATTCATGGTAGGGATTGAAAGACAGAGCTGTAAGCGCATCTGATATAAATGACTTTCAGGAGGTGGAGGACACCGTTCTTGATGGTCATTTCTGGGCACAGGTTAAATATGTTCTATAGTTTACCAAGCTTGTTTATAATATGATTCGTTTTGCAGATACAGATCAGTCGGTGATCGGGGAGGTGTATGAGAAAATGGATAGCATGCTTGGTCATATCAAAGACATTGTTGAGCAAGGAGATCCAATCTTGTATGACCATATTCATAAACATGTGGTCAAAAGGTGGGATAATTTGAATGTTCCACTCCATGCCCTTGCATATGTCCTTACCCAAAAATATTATTCTCCATCTTGGTTGGCCCAACCTGCACCTGGCGGTGGAGTTAGGAAAAGACCACACACAAATCCAGAGGTGCAAAATGGGTATATGATTGCATTAGACAAGTTAGTCCCTGATGAGGAGGAGTATGCTCAAGTACGGAGTGAATTGAGCCAATATATCAATGAACATGGAGTCTTTGGTACATTGCATGCAACCAAAGATCAAGAGAGGTTGGATCCTATCCGTTGGTAGAACATGTATGGTAGTGGTGCCACATATTTGCATAAATTGGCAGTGAGGGTGCTTTCACAGGTTGTCAATAGTTCATCTACAGAGAGGTGTTGGAGCACCTACAGTTTCATCCCAAATGTCAAGAGAAATAGTTTGAATATAGAACGGGCCGAAAGTTTGGTTTATGTGCACTACAACTTGAGGTTATTGTCCCATTATTGTGAAGCAACCAAGAAGGATAGAAATTTTTTGATTTGGGACAACAATCTAGAGGAGGCTAATGTGGACGATGGAGCAATTGCATTAGAGCGCTTGGAGGATGAACTATTGGGTTATCATGAGGGTGATCTGATTCATACATCAGAGATGCCACCCACAACCACCAGCAGGTTCCAGATGCAGGAGTTTTTCCTTTAGCTTCACAATGTCCACCAACCCGTGGGGGCCATTCATCTGTTGATTGATTTGTCATTGATGCCAACTTGTGACTTGCATGGCCCTTTCAGTTGGTATTGATACCACCAATACCTTGCAGTGGACAAGCTAGATGATGTGGAGACTTGAGTATTGGTTCCCACAAGTAGTGCGGTGTGATTCACATCTGAGGTCTTTACTCTTGTGATGATGAAGACATGGTGAAGACATGATGAAGACATGGTGTTATGGTGATAGGCACAAATGACCCATTATGTGGTCATTTGTTGAAGATAAAGCTACAAAGACATGTGTGGGACACTTGCACCCATTCCCTCAAGTTGATGATGATGGCCTTGATGCTATTGGTGGAATTATGTATATGCCCTTCGGTATGATGAAGCTTTCACCTAGCTCATTGAAGGACTCAGCCCAGTCAAATGGATAGTCAATACAATAACAACAGGTGCCCCTAAAAAGAAGGGATGGTTTTAAAATAATTTAAAAATAAAATAAAAATAAAAAAGGGGGATGGTACTTTTGTATTTTTAAATGAGGTGAAATGTAATCAAATAAAAAGAAGGGATGATTAAAATAAAATAAAACAAAGGTAAACATTCCTTATTCAGCACTTTTGGCGTGGAAATTTTGGCTCATTCGCTCACTCAAGATTGTATGTTCTAAGGCAGCAGTTGGAGGACAGAACAGTCCAGAATATACCTTAGCTTTTCGACGGAAATTGAGATGAGCTCGGCGATTTTGAAGGTATTGGACTTTCACGGGGATCTGCGATTCGTGGGATAGAAATGAGCTCTGCAAATTGACGGCCAGCTCTGCGATTTTTTTTGGATCTTTACGGCAATCCACGAGCTCTGCGATTTGATGATTTTTGGACTTTCACGGCTGCTCTGCTCCACGCCCACTCGAGAGATGTGAATCAAATAATCTATGAGACGCAGGCATATCGCTGGCTACACGGAATATATATAGATAGATAGAGAGAGGGGTATCTACAGGAACCAGCCCAGCGCTGCTGAGTGGGTTCATATTCCATACTTGGGATGATCACAACGCCAATAAAATCTTTTAAGCTCTGCGATTTGAAGGGGATCATCTCTACAGGCTGCAAATCACTGATCTATCATCCCTAGAACAGAGCAATCTTCACGTATTGAGCAGTGTTTTTCTCTTAGACATTTGCTGGACCATTCATTAAATCGTGAGCATATTTGTTTTAGCAAGGAGGATGCATTCACGAAGGAGGACGTAGAGCATTATTTCTCTCTACTGCTGGTTATTGTTGCCGAGGATAAACAGAAGTTTTTTTGTGACTATTGGGGTACATTCTGAGGAGATCTCAGCTGAATATACTCATTTGCCACCAAGTCACGTTGTCAAGAGGGGTCGAGCTTACTGCGGGAAGTGTCTACTGTGCTTATTTGCTGACTGTACTATTTTTCAGTCAAATCGTTGCGTCAAAAAGGAGGGGTCTCTTCCATACAAGTGGGCTGCCTTTGCTGCTAATTTACAGGACAGTTTTCAGTTCTGTTTTGAAAATCACGGGCTTGGCATATGTGTTTACACGAATTTGACTGATTGCTGCAAGCGGCCATGTCACACAACATACCAAGGGTTAGGGAAGCGATCTTACATCTAACGGCTGCCTGATTTGTTTCTGGAAATTCACGGCTATCTCAGAGTTTTGGAAATTCGCTAGCTGAAGGGTCATCTACAGCAAATCAAGGTTCACAGGTTCGGCATATCAGCAGTGAGTACAGTCTTTTGTATAGCTGGTACACAGGCAGATAATGCAGCAAATAATGCAATTGGAGTTATTAAGCTGTCAAATATCAGTGGTAAAAAGCGCAACTTACTGCTGGTGCAGATGATGATGTAGATGAGAGTGATAGTAGTAGTGATGAAGATGACAAGACCCCTACCCTACAGATCTGGGATTTTAATACACATTTGAGCTCTTTGGCAACATCTGATCCAAGAGTAAGCACAGCTTTGAGTGCTGCTATTCATCAGGCTCCCCTACAGATTTTTGGTGGACACAAAGATGAGGGTTATGCATTAGACTGGAGTCCTATGACACCTGAAAGGCTTCTTTCTGGTGATTGCAAGGGCTGCATACATCTTTGGGAACCTACATCTGATGGAAAATGGACTGTGGACAAAAGGCCACACAGATAGTGTTGAGGATCTGCAGTGAAGCCCAACAGAAGCCAATGTCTTTGCTTCCTGTTCTGTTGATAGAAAGATAGCTATATGGATGCCCGAATTCGAGAACAACCAGCACTCTCAATAAAGGCACATGATGCAGATGTCAATGTTATATCATGGAACCGTCTGGCAAGCTGCATGATATCCTCTGGATGTGATGACGGAAGCTTCTCCATTTGGGATCTTAGATCATTCAAGTTGAACAATGATGGATGCATGTACAGTGGTGTATGAGGATGATGATATAACGCTGACAGTGCCTTGTTCTATGATGATGCTTATTGATATATGCTTAATGCTTACATGTTGATGACACTATCTTGATACCTATGATAAGCTGGTGTTGAAGATGGCCTTGCAGCAGTGGTATTTTGACTAGTAGAATATGAACAAAGAAGACTAAGAAAACTAGTACAACAGTATTGTTGGTGTTACAGCAGAGTGTATATGATGTGCTGAGATGATTTGCAGCAGGTGATTAATTTGAGAAGATGCGCCAAGATGATGATCAGCAGTGTTGACCAGCATATGATGAGAAGACTATTGCAGCAGTGTGGTGCAGTGGTCAGTGGACAATGATGAGCAGATTGATCAGCTGAAGATGAGCAGAGATTCGTGAGCAGCGGAGAGCAGTGGTACAGAAAAGTTGATGGGATAAGCAGAGAAGATGAGCAGCTTGGATGTATCAGAGATTTCTTGTGAGACACAAGTATACTTTTTGCAAAAGCAAGCTTGTCTTGCTTCTGAGGTTAGGATACCTCAATCACTTCTTAGCAGGGTCTAAGAGAACCAGGCAGGGTCCTGGATTAAGAGCAGGTGCTCTATTTATCAGTAGGTGTTGATTTCGCCTAACGGTTGTAGCCGGACATAATAATACAAAAGATTACAAAATTACATTGTGTTGTGTCTGTTGTGTTTCTGATGATCTAAGTGCTTTTGATTTATGAATGATGATCTAGAAGATGTTTATGAATGAATTGATGAATTGGTAGCTAACCCTGATAAACTGTGAAACGGTTAAAATTGGTTGCACACTGATTCACCCCCCCTCTCAGTGTCTACATCATCTTCTTCTCGTGTTCCACGATCAGTTCCAGCAGCTCCTATTCCACCTAGAACACGAGAAAAAAAATTGGAAGTTTCTCGTGGCAAGAGGAAAACTTAGTAGATTAGCAGATAGTATTATGGCCTATTTTGTAAACATTATGGCCTACTTTGAAGTTTGAAGTTTGAACTTTAAATTGTTGATTGCATCTCGATTCTTATCATCTTATGATCTTACAACTCTTTGGTATTGAATATGATATTATGATGCTTTGTTTCATTTCATGGTTGATGTTATCTGTTAGAGTCTAGACTGTTAGAGTTTGTTGATGGCAAATATTATATGTTGAAATTTGAAGATTCATGTTGTTAAAGATTGATCATTTGATGACAATGCTACAAGTCATAGCTCCTAGATGATTGATGTTACATGTGACATGTGTATTAAATGGATATATCTTTGTTTTCTATAGCTAATTTGGCATAATACATGTTTTTTTTAATATATATGCATCAAAATATATTAAAATATATATTATATAAAAAACGCTCCCAAATCAGAATCTTTTGAAAAAATTTCTTTTCACTCCCACTCCCGCTCCCCTCTCCCAACAACGTAGGTATTGAGGACCAAAGGATTGCACCATCCAGTTTGGATCTTCCCCTTATATAGTGATGATAAAATATATGAAACAATGTACCTTGAGAGAGAAAAAGATTAAAGTCCTTGGTCTTGTTGGTCCTATAGGTAAAAGGAGTTGTTTGTCTACCTTTATGGTTCACCTTGATCTTGTGGGTATGTGGGTTGTCTTATTGCGACCCCCTTTGGTTGACTCATGGTCCTTTATCTTACTTAGTACTAGCACTCTTATTGTGTGTACCTTTGTTATGATAACTCTTACCTTATGGGTTTTTTTTTTGGTACATTATCCTAAGTGCATTTACTTTATGGTTTTATGAAAAGACCATTGGACCATTTATTGTTTATGGTTTTATTACAAAACCATTGGACCATTTATTTTTTATGGTTTTATTACAAAACCATTGGACCATTTATTGTTTTACCTTTGGAGCACTTTTTATTATTACACCATTTATTTTTTATGGTTTTAATTTACTACACCATTGGACCTTTCCCCTAGGACCTTTAATACCTATCCTAAGTCAACCTAATGTATTTTATGGTGTATTGTTTAACATCCCTAACTCTTATAAAAGACAGAGGTTATCCTTCAATTTTATTATCCATTAAGTCATATCTCACGTACCTGACTTCAATTGCTTTATCTCTGCATGACTACATTCTCTCAGCGTGACTGCTTTATCTCCATGTGAATGTATTTTCTCCCAACGTGACTGCATTCCTTTAGCGTGACTGTTTGCACTAGTGTGACCACCTCTCTCCTTCTGTGTGATCACGACTGCTGCTTCACGCATTTTTTTCTTTTCTCTGCTAATGTTCTAGGCATAATCCTGTGTCCAGATTGTGTCTCTGCCCTAGCATGATTGCACTTCCATGAGCAGCGTGACCATGGTCTCTTCTTAGCGTGATCGTGTATCACTCAGCGTGCACATCACTCCTCTACTGCTCCTGCGCGACTGTGTCTCTACCCTAACATGACTGCGTCTTCCTCTGATGCTCCACGTGATGTGGTTTCTCCTGTCTAGTGTGACTATGTGTCACTATCATGACCGTGTTCCTTCCAGCAGCATTAGCGTGACTGTGTGTCACTAAGTGTGACCGTATTTCTTCCCGCAGTGTGATTCTGTGGTCTCTCCCGCTTCAGCGTGACTGTGTGATCATGCTCCACGTAATTGTGTGTTCCTGCCAGCATGACCATGTTCTATTGCCAATGTGACCGTGTTTGTCCCTGCCAGTATAACTGTACGTGCCTGCTGCGTGACTGTGTGTCTCTGCCCAGCAGCGTGACTGTGGGTCTCTACCCAGTGTAACTGTGTCTCTTTTGTAGTATGATTGTGTGTCTTCAGCGTGACTGTGTGTCTCTGCCCAGTGTAACTGTGTGTCTCTTGTGCAATGTGACTATGTGTTTTCAACGTGATTGTGTCTCTCTCCTGGTGAGTTGTTAAAGCCTGAGTGAATGTTTGAAGTTTCTCTAAGAACCCGAGGTTTGTTTCCTTACTGCTTTAAACCTCTTAAGCTCTCTCTCTTAAGGTACGTCATTTGCTCACCCAGTTGACTTCTTCCTTCGGTGACAAGATTAAAACTTAAAAGTATCCGAGTATAAGGTTGATTCAAAATAATTGCTACGATTCTTTACTGTTGTTATCTACTGTACATTATTTTATTATTTTGTTACTGTACGTGGCATTTAGTGAATCATCTCAAGGACCAACTTTAACGCAATAACCAATGGAGTGTTAAAGTTGAAAGAGATGAAAATTATGTTTGTTTTATTGCAGTTTAAATTTATTAGAGCAGTACTATTCTAAATCTTGTTTTATATTTTTGTTCATGCATTAAATTATATTGTTTACGTTAAACCTAGCCTAACCCTAAAACTTTAACAGTGTACACCTTGCACATAAAGGAAAAACAACAATAGAGGTATGGCCTGCTCTTCTTGTTGGTCACTTCAACAAATCTGCTCCTCCTTCTTGATGCACTCGAGCTCCTCTCTTGCTCACTTACTCTATTCAATGTAGTTGACCTCTCTAATTTGTCTGTCTTTATGCTTTGTTAAAACCCTAATTTCCTCAACCCTAAGACACAGATCTCAAGGAGGATGCATGCTTGCATGCCTTAGATCATCTCCAGTCGAGGCACTGTTGCACATATGTCTAGATTCATTATGCCTATTCTTCCCTCGGTCTATGAACAAGAAGGCAGGGACATAGGTTTATTAATTCAATTTTCAAAGTAGGAAGCAGTGGATGGAGGGTAGAGTTTGAATCTTTTAGTGTAATTCCTGTTTTCAAGATTAATAAACAATGATATAATTTGAGTTTCAAATTTGTGTGCTTGCAGCTACTTTCTTCAACTTGATGTGTTTCAGTGCTTAGTAAAAATCAAATTGTAGTTTTGATAGAGATTTTAATTTCTATTTAAGGTTAGAAATCAACCTAGGACTGTTACCATGTGCTGAGGAATTTTAATATGGTATCAAATCTTAGCACCTTAAATCTTCTAGATTCCATGCATGCAAAGATAGATTGTTTGGAGTAGAAGGTTGTCGAAAGATTTCAATGGACAACACAACCAAGTTTTAGTGATTGGGGGAATTATGCTAGTAATTGCCATGTGTTCCTATTGACGATTGAGAGGTGAAAATACCTTGTGATTTCAATGATTGCAGAGTGTAGTTTGTTCTAAACAGTAAGAGCGATGGCAATTCCCAGTATGTGAGAGAGTCACTTGTTGGAGGAAGCTTCCAACTTTGTGACATGGAAGTTAAGATTGTGGAACCTCCTATTGAGAAGGTGGTTGTGATCTGTCATATTGTTGCGAAGGCAATTTCCAAAGAGATGTGTGATGCCTTGAGAACCTTGTACCAAAGTCTAAATGTATCCAAGAAGATGATTTTAAGGAACAAGCTCAAGACTACCCGCATGAGCAAAACAAACACAGTGACAAGGTATCTCATGAAGATAGCAGAGTTGAGAAATCATATTGCTACAGTTGAAGACAAAGTTGGGGATAATGAGCTAGTTCAAATTTCTTTGAATGGATTTAGTACACTGTGGCACGACTTTGTCCAAATTATCTATGGTTAGGAGAAGTTACCTGACTTCGAGCAATTGTGGGATGCTTATATAAAAGAGGAGATGAGACTAAAATAAGTCTCAACAAGTTACAAGTATGAGAATGATGTACCAAACATAGCCATCATCGAGGTGGGGAAAGGAGGTAAGAAAGGAGGACCTAGGAGGGGTCAAAAGAGCATGGATGAAGAATTAGATCCTTCGATTCAGGGGAAGAAAGACATAAGACATATCCAAAGCTTTAGGTGCGACAAACACAGTCACTATGCTTCTTAATGTTTTGAGAAAAAGAAGGGGAAGGGAAAGTAGCAGTAGAATTAGAAGTTTGCAAGAAGTGCAAAAGCTTCAGATTTAAACAAGTTGACTACCAAGATTGATACTACATTTGCCATAGTGTCATGTCTTTTCATGAACACAGTTTCAAGATAACTTGCCTGACATGAGGACACAGGAATATGAGTATCCGACACAGACACGACGACCCCCGAAATCAAGACACGGGAGACACATTATATATATATATAGATCCAATTTTTTTTAGAAACTAGAACATTTACAAATATTTAATAGAAATTAGAATCAATACACATTACAAATTCACAAATCATAATGCATTTGTCAATGATAAACTCATAGACTCATTCCCTCCCCCACCCAACTTTGCCCTAAGCCTGATTTCCTTGTTGCATGCTTCCACAATAGGTATTTCTTCTCTTGGGCCTATTGTCTTGCTAATACAAAGTTATATGCAACACCAATAGCTCCTCTAGTAGTAGATGGAGCAGTAGCAGCATTAGATAAACTCCAGCTTGGATTTGGAGGAGAAGGGGAGATACCAACTAGGATATTCCTCCCTCTCCTTTGCCCTTTACTAGTTGCCCTTGCTGACTGAGACATTCTTCTTGTTTCTTGCTGGAAACTTGCAATGATCCCACTAAAATCTACCCTCAAGTCACTTGCAATCCCTTGGAAAACCTTCTAATACTCTTCACCTGCAAAAATAAACCCTCTCAAATCTCAAGCCTGATTGAAAAATGTGAATGAATAAAGGGTAAAAGTGTCATGTATTTGGGACACGGTTTTCACGGGTCGGGACACGTCTAGACATGGTGTCAAACACATGTTTTGGACGTGTCTTGAAACATGACATGTCCTAGATGTTTATTTTTCCTAAGCAGCATCGAAAACCATTCTCTTGGAGAATGGAGGCACCTAGTCAGTTACCAGGAACTTGAACCAGTCTAGTACTGGTGGACTCAGCCTAGAGATGAGTGGCCATTCTTTGAATGGAGGCACCTAGTCAGTTACCAGGAATATTGAACCAATCTAGGACTGGGGGACTCATCCTAGGGATGAGGAGCCATTCTTTGAATGGAGGCACCTGGTCAGTTACGAGGAACTTGAACTAGTCTAGTACTGGGGGACTCAGCCTAGAGCTGAGTGGCCATTCTTTGAATGGAGGCACGTGGTCAGTTACCAAGAATTTGAACTAGTCTAGGACTGGGGGACTCGGCTTAGGGCTAAGGGCCATTCTCCGGGAGAATGGAGGTGCTTGGTCAATTACCAAGTATTTGACATTGAGTTAATTGATGTAGCCTAGGGCTAAGGCACTTGGTCAGTTTCCCGGTTATCACTATAAGCCCTAGACCGGGTCTGGGCATGTGATGCACTCCTATCCTTGATCTATGTGCCATGTGACCTTCTCCATGGATTAGCTACCCTTGGTTAAGACACCTAGTACCCAATTTTGGTGGCACAAGGAGTTCAAGTTAAAAGCATTAGTAATTCTCCCTATTTATGATGATGTACTTTGAGTGGGCATAAAGGACCCTTATGACCACTTGCCTTGACCACAGGACACTTGAAGGAACCTCTTGCCCTAAGCCTTGGTCCATGAGAAAGACCGAGAGGCTAAAGTCAAAATACAAGAAGACTTATTGTACCACAAAAAGTCAAAGGAAAAACACAAGAAGGCTTTTGGTACCACTAAAGCTTAAAGTCAAAGGGTAAACATGAAAAAGAATAAAACCCTATTATTAAATTCCTATTTATGAGGGACCACTTCAAGTATTTGAAAGTCTATAAATGAAGTTCACTTACAAAACATTTTACACACTTCTCACTTCATCATCTTAACTGCTATCTCGTGGACTGAGGCAAATTCATGGAAGCCTCCTCGCTGCTATTGAAAGGAGTTTTTGTGGTTGAGATCATTCCTTTTTTTGTTTGTTTCTATCCTAGTGTGGTGGCCTAGCTCACTAGGGCTTCACCATATGCAAGCTACAACTCACGATGGTAGTCATAGTTTGCTCCAGCAGGCTTATATTCACAAACTGCAGCAGCAACAAGAGAGGGCTACCAACCCTCGCTACCACTCCAGAGCTAGGGCAGCCTGCTCTCACACTTGGGCAATCTCACGGGCATCCCTAAACAGGCCACCACAGCTCCACAAATGATCTGGGCAGCCACAGCAGATCTGACCAGCCCTAATTTAGTCACGGGCAAACACAGGGACATCTAGGCAGCTCACGGCAGACTCCGGGCAGCTCTACACTGTTCACGGGAAGCCTTAATTTAATTCAGGCAACCCACATGAAGATCCGGGCAACCCTATTTTGGTCCGGGCAACACACAGGAAATTAGGGCATCCCACAGGAAGATCCGGGCAGCCCTATTTTGATCTCGGTCAGCGGAGAGAAATTTCGGGCAGCAGACAAGGTCTACACTTTTCGAGCGACTGAAGAATTTTTCCTGGCAATTGGTCTTCTTCCTCCATGTGACAAGTTTTGGTCAAGCCTGCTTGGGTTTGAAATTGTTGTTCAAGTCTACTAGGGTTTGACAAATTTGAGAAAAACATTCATCTCAGAATTCTGAGATTTTTCTTATTGTTGCTACAAACTCAATCATCTCATTTAAGAGATGAATTACTAATGCTTTTGGGGTTTTTGTCTTTTAAAGGTTTCCCCGTGAAAACATTTGGTGTTCACTTGTGTTGATGCTTGATTATCTACTGCACTTGTCTTATTGTTATCTATCTTGCAGTATGCAAAATTTAAAGAATATATGCACATGCTAAAATTTAACACAAAATAGGTGTCTGACACCGTGTCAGGATGTGTTAGTGTCCGACACACGGACACAAAAACTTCAAGCCTAAAGGTGTGTCCTGTTACATAGGTTTCAAGTGATGGATGGTATGTGGACAGCGGAGCTTCCAAATATATGACTTATGCCAAAAAGAACTTCAACAGGTTTCAAGAGCAAGAGGGAGGACTGCTTGTGTAGTTGGGTGATGATGCCATGTATCTTGTGAAGGGATTGGGGCTCCATATCTTTCTAGATGCCTTCAAGTGATGTTCTTGAGCTAGATTTTGTCTTATATGTTCCTCAGTTAACTAAGAGTCTTCTTTATGTTTTTTGCATGACAAATTTATAGTGTTTGGCTGAGTTTGATGGTTAGCAAGTCACTATTAGAGGCAACAACCATGAATATGATCAAGTTGGATAGAAAAGTACGAGAAAGTGGCCTTCGTAAGCTACTTGCAAATCTAATTGAGCAGGCATGGCAAGAAGCCATGATGGAAGAGTGTGCCTCTAACCTTGAGTAGACAATTACAAAATCAATGATTTATTCCTTGATTACATTTGCTAAGAGTATGGAAGAGTGCTAGGATAAGGTTGTTACAGAAGGATTTTCTCAACAAGTGGGAGCTAGCCTTGATAAGACTCTTGCTTCAGTTGTCGAAGGATTCTCCCAGGAAGAGGGAGTTGGCCTGTAATACCCCCAGTCTTGACTTAGGATGTATTTAATCAAATTATGTAAATGATGTAAATATGCTAGTATGGATTCCTAGTGCTGAGCTCAAGGCCAAAGCTTGACTAGTGAATGGCTAGCATGTATGATTATATATTTTTATTTGGACCGTATGGTTGGCTTATCATGCTAATTCGAAATATATGTAAATATTATGTTGGGAAATAATAAAATGGTCCAAAATAGTTGTGTAAAGAGCACTAGTGGGGCTATGATTCCACCAATGGGGAAGAGGAAAGGGGGCCTATGGGAAACTAAATCTTGTGTTTTGTTATATAAAAATCATATAACATACCATAATTAATAATATTAAATATTAATGTTAATTATTAAATAAATTAATATTAATAATTAATAATTATTAAAAGAAATAATAAATTAACTAATATGAAAAGTCAAAAGACATGACTTATTCAAAAAGGCGCAAAATGGCTTAAAAAGCCCAAGGCAATGTAATTGTAAATCATCACTTATCTTATCAAATACATTTTATTATCCATAAATGGATTATTTATTTATTTACATTGGGTTTTCCCGTAAAAATAGAGTTTCTTTGTTTCATGTTTCCAAGTGACAACCTTAGAACTCATCCAAAATTCTGCCATGTGCTTTGAATGAGCCAATTACCTTCTCTTGACTATTAAACCCAATCATTGAATGCATATGTGAGGTTGGTGGGAAAATTCACTTCATGCAATTATTGAGGCAAGGGGGTTGTGACAGTTATGTCAACTGCCAGGAGTTCTTTCTTCTATGTTGAAATATCTAACTCTGAAGGTCCTCCCTCATAGTTTTGGTGTGTGTGTAATGAGGGGGACAAAATCTTTTGTTCCTTATGTTTTATTTATGTAAAAAGTGACCTTATGTAAATACTAAAATTTTGTACTTTACTAAATTGTGGGTCCCATTTAAGTTGTTCGTGTAATATTAAACTTTTAATTATTAAAAGTGCAACTAATGTGAACCCTAGATCTAGTGATCTAATCCTAGCCATTGAATTAGTAATTAGGAAGTTAGTTACTAGAAATGAAGTATAAAATAATGAGAAGGGACAAAGGAAAATGCACCAGTACGAGAAAAGAGAGAGTGAAGGGTAGCTTTTTTCTTCAAGGAGAGAAAGGACTCGATTCCCAGGATAAGAAGAGGCTCGATTCCCAAGCTACTAGGGAAAACTTCCATGCACGATTTCCAAGAAAGTTGTCTGCATTAAATGCCCATATCGTACAACATTAAATGTTGTCACAATGGCACGATTTCCAAGGTAAAGACTATCAGTACCGTATAGCATTTATTTTTGGCACATGTGAAGGAAATTTGTTACAGTCTGGCTTTAGACCGTATAGTTGCTGGTACAATGGCACGTGTGAAGGGGGGGTCGTACAACAACACAAAAATCGAGGTTGACTGTTATTAAAAGAGAAGTACAACAGTATGTTTTATTTCTGGTTTGTTTGATTTGTCATTCTCTCAGGAAGAAATAAAATTGAAGTTGTAATAATTTCAAGAGTTCTTAATAAAACATTCTCTCTAGGGTTTTCCCCAGGTTGGGGTTTTGCCCTAGTCATGGTTGACCAAAAATTTAACTGTGTACAATGTGAATGTTCAATATTATGAGTTTGAAGTATTTTGGCATGGTGTTTTAAATTTTAAAGTGTGCAAGTGAATTTTAATTAAAACCTAGTTGCTAAAAGTGTTTGACAAAATGTCTGAACCACAATCTTTATAATTTTGTCATTTTTTTCTTCATGGTATCAAAGTTGTTCTGAACAAAGGCAGGAAGCTAGATTGTCTCATAGTGTGTTTGAGTTTTCAGTCTAGGAGTTAATGGCTACCAGCTTGAGGTTCGAAGACAGGTTGGATGGAGAATCCAACTTCAGTCCATGGAAGGCACGTATTGTTTTACTGTCGGAGGAAGTTGAACTATGAGATGTAATTGAGAAGGCAGTCATAGTGCCTGATAAGACTATTGATGCAGCAGGTCATGCAGCATATCAGAAGAGAAATGTGAAATCCAAGAGAGTGATTCTTGGTGTTGTCAAGGATTACATTGTTTCTCATATTGCAAGGAAAGCAAATGCCTTTGAAATGTGGACATCTTTGACAAACTTGTACCAAAGTAGTAACAAAAATAGGAAAATGGTACTAAGGGAAAGACTGAGAGACATTAGGATGGCTGAGAATGAGAAAGTGTCCTCATATCTCACAAGGATTACTCAAGTTCAGGATGAACTTAGTGCAATTGAGGAAGTGGTAACTGATGGAGAAATGATGAGAATTGCCTTGAATGGTTTTTCAAGTGCATGGACCACTTTTATAAAAGGTGTGGTCTCCAGAGAGAATAGACCCAGCTGGGAGACACTTTGGGATGATTTCATCCAAGAAGAGACTAGAGATGATGCTCTTAGAAGACAGTGGTCCAAGGGTGGTGAGATTGAGAAGAATGTGGCTCTTACTGTTAAGAGAAAGAAGAACAAGAAGAAAAAATATTTAAGTAAGATCAGGTGCTTCTAGTGTAATCAATTCAGACACTATGCTTCCAAATGTCCGAAGAAGAAGGCGAAGGTATAGAAAGATACAGCAGCATTTGCCTTAGTGGAGCAGTATGCTGCGAAGTTTGAGCAGGAATTTTCTCTAGCGTCCATTGACTCTAGTGTGGGGAGTTTTGTCTTTGAGCATGTATGGATGGTTAACAGTGGGTCAACTAGACATGACCGGACTATATAGTGTTTTCCATATCATTACAGAGTTTGGCCTTGGGCATTATGTGCAGATAGATATTGATAATCCTCAGATAGCAATTCAAGGTGATGGAACAATGAGGTTCCAACTGGACCTTGGTAAGATTCTAGAGGTATCTGGGGTTCTTTTTGTTCCTGGGATGGGAGTTAGTAAACTCTCGGTTTCATCCTTGGAGGATGATGGTTTTAGATTGATGGTCAGGTCTGGTCATGTTTTCCTTTATCTGAGAGAAGAACCAGTTGGCACCACTATCCTTCTTGGTGATTGCAGGGACAAGTCGTATGTGTTGAGGGGACATGTTGTGCATCCAGGGGCGAGAAGTTTCTTATCTGAGTCATATTCTGAGGATGGGGTAGGAGTTGCAGCTGATCAGCCTGTTATTTATATTTCTTTTGATGAAGAGACTGGATCTCTTCATATAACTGGCAAGAGGCTCAACCAATACAGTGATGATGAGCAAGTTCAAGAGGCTCAGGTGGAGTCTCAAGGTTCATAGTTTTAGTTCAGGTTCGAGCACTTATCACCGAGACGTGTTCTAAAGCAGGAGGGAGCTACTTCAGGGAACAAGGATGGAGATACAGTTAGTGCCGAAAGGACCTCCTTGTTAGGAGGGAGTGTTGAAATATCTAACTCTGAAGGTCCTCCCTCATAGTTTTGGTATGTGTGTAATGAGGGGGACAAAAAAAATTATTCGTTATGTTTTATTTATGTAAAAAGTAACCTTATGTAAATAAAAGAAAAATTTTGTACTTTATAAAGTTGTGGGTCCCATTTAAGGTGTGCATGTAATATTTAACTTTTAATTATTAAAAGTGCGATTAATGTGAACCCTAGATCTAGTGATCTAATCCTAGCCATTGAATGGGTAGTTAGGAAGTTAGTTACTATAAATGAAGTATAAAATAATGAGAAGGGACAAAGGAAAATGCACTAGCAAGAGAAAAGAGAGAGTGAAGGGCAAATTTTTTCTTCAAGGAGAGAAAAGGCTCGATTCCCATGACAAGAAGAGGCTTGATTCATAGTGGCACAATTTCCAAGGTAAAGATTGTTAGTACTGTACAACATTTATTTTTGGCACATGTGAAGGAAATTTATTGTAGTTAAGGCACAAATTTTGAGGTATTATGGCATTTACTACAATCTAGTTTTGGACCGTACAATTGCTAGCTATGTAGCCAGGGTACCCGTACCGGGTAATTAGGTACTCATAAGGTATGTCTCATGTTGTACCCTTTCGTACCCCATACTGGCTCCACTACCCGAGACGTCATTATAAAAAAGGGGCACTTATAGGCGAAATGGTACGTTGTACCCCGTGTTTGGGTACTATGGGGGTACGGCCGACTTAGTAAAATGCAATCTACTGGGGAAAATGTATTGAGTCCCAGCCAAATCTAAACTACTTTTCTGCTAACTACGTATGGAGTCTGGTTCAGGTCTAATGTCAAACACTTTGCAACATTGTTCAAATTCCACTAAATATTGTCCAAATGGTAGACTGATTTTACATTGATTTACAATGAATGTTTTTATGGTTTTGTGTTCAATACTCATGGAATATAATTTGACTACCAAATGTGCACATAAAAAATATACCATAGTTGCATGGGTACTGTTATCCAACTTTTTGTACCATAAGTTGGGTTACCTAAGGAGCCGCCAGTTGATAGACTTGTTCAAAGTCTGATTCCAGTGTATCAGTTGATCCGTC